>JAEIIH010011620.1:0-14823 GCA_018904745.1 Drosophila orosa
AAATTATCATTGATTTAATTACATCTTTATTTTATTTGTTTCATTTCTAATTAGGTATGCAAAAAATAATCAAAAACTAATAGATTTCATGATTATTGATTTTTCATTTTCTTTTTGGTTAATGGAAATCTATATTTAAATGTAAATATTTCAGAAATATAAGCATTAATGAGTATTAAATAAACATAATGAATCTTCGCTGTAAATATGACAGAAAACTCTTTGTATAAACTGTGACAACTTCTATTTATGCCTAAGCCTAATGGAGAAGCAAAGAATTACATGAAAATTATCAAAACTCGTTTATATTCTTCATTTGTAAATAACTGCCACACATTAAAGTAAACAAGTTAAAACTAATGTTAAATGTTACTTGATTCAAATATGTATATCTTTACATGTAGGGAAACCAAAAACAATCGGCAAATAAAAACAAAACGAATTGCTGTTGAAATTTAATGAGAACTATTTATTTAAGCCTACGTAAGAAGCTCAGAAAAGTAAATCATACAAGAAATATACATATACTTAGTCATACCATACATACTCATATGCAAACATGTATTGAGCTCTATATATGTGAATAAGTGAGGCACATCGATGTGACATATTTGTATGTAATGTACGCAAAAGTTTACAGCAAAAATAAAACAACAAAAAAACGAATCTCAGCCTAGTGTAATTCCTTTTCAGGGACGAGGCGAGGCCAAGTATTATGCAGTGCCAACGAAAATAGCCTGTTTCCTGGAGCGGGGTTATTATGCAATTTTCCACAAGGAACCAAGCAGAAGAATTTAAAAAAAAGGCCAAGCAACACAACCCTTAAGTGTCATATATTAATATTTTTACATTTTCTTATTGAACATTCTTTTCAGGTGCATCAGGTGAATCCCACATATGTATTTGCCCACATGTTCAGGAGCATAAAAAACGACCAGAATAATTAAGATAAAACCAGAAGCAAGGCCACAAAGGAAAACAAAAAAGGAATAAATGCGTGCACAAGCACAGACTTTACGAAAAACCAGGCCAAACCTATTTTCCCCTTTTTCGGCCTTTGTTGCAGCTTGTTTATAGAAATTTTTGTACCAGCTGTGGATGCAACAGATCCACAGAAATTGTTGCGGTTGCCATTTTGGAATTTCTTCGTGTGGAAATGAGCGCAATTTCCAAGCAATTAGCAGTGCCAGCATGGAGGCCAACTGAATGACGCATTGTAGACATTTCTACCTTGGTGGATAATAGAGCAAATAAGTACATAAGTACAAAGCATTACAGTCAACATATGGTTATTGTAATAAACGATTGAGCAGGAACTCGCTGTCCAGGGCCAAGTACCTAAAATAACTCAATGTTGTTCCCTTTAAAAAGAATAGATTTCATATCTCAAGTTAACTCCATATTTCCAAAATCGTCTAACTATCTGAAGCTTGCAACCTTATATCATCATTATAATCCAATTGCAAATAATGTTCAGAGGGTGTCGGGTGTCGTTAAGCTAAGCATGACACCTTACTGTGTCGAGCTTAGCAGGTAAGTATATATTATATTAATAGGAATATATATTTATTTTTGTAGCGTTATGAAAATTAACTTTCAAAAAGTGGCTCTCATTTAAATATTAATCTATTTTTCATAGATATCCCAGAAAGAAAAATGGATTTTAGTAGGTGAAGGTAGCCAAGTAAAAACCCATCAGGTTTGTCGCCTTGTCTCTTTTGTTTTTACACAAGTTTTGCGAGAGGAACGATCCTGGGACGAATGCAAGTGGAAAATTCAATTTGTAAAGTGCATACAAGTAGCATCAGCCAAGGCAGACTGAGACCGAGGGGGAATCGTGGAGTCAGCCATATGTGTGGCTGCTCAGCGCCGAGGATATTTGTTGTTACACAAAAGCGGAAGCTAGTATTCCCCGCCAGGGGGAAAGGCGCCCCATTGCCACTCTGCCACTCCGCGGGTGCCAGGAGCTGTGTACACAGGCAGCAACAATAAAGGCGGCAGCGTAGTCCAAGTTGCAAGTGGCATAAACGTGAATGCGGCACCAACATTGTAATTAAATCTGCGTCAACACAAGCGTTGCGACGAGGAGATGAACAAAAATGGCCAAGGAGAACAAACGTGGACGACATTTCCCGTGCATATGTGTGTGAGTGAACTTGTGCCTCGGTGTCCTTGTTTATTCACACTTGTTGGCCCAAACAGGTGCACAATCGAGCCAGGCTCAATCAGGGCAGAGGACAGTTAAAGCAACTCAATTTACAACCAGTTTACAACTCTGGAAATCAGAATCCTTATACTTTTTTTGTTAAAACTGATGTAGACTTTTTATTTTGTGTTCCTTTCGAGTTCTTTTATAGTTATTAATTCATAAAGAGCTCAACTAAAACATGTTTAGTTGTTCGGAAGGTAATTATTCAGATTATGACTGGCAATAAAGTACACTTTAAACTACTCCTTTTATTCTTCAAATATACTCGCCATGCCATTTCACTTTCGCATCCATCTTACTTGAGTTATGTTAATTTTCATTGGGCCTGCACGCATATTTGCGGCAATTAAGACAGGCCTGAAACGCATAAATCACGCATACGCCCCATTGAGCCCATTTCCACTGCCCGCCTGGCTGGCCTGATTTGCTTCGATTAGACAAGCGATAAATATCCAGGGCTAGTGCCGTTCTCGAGTGTTTGATGTCATAAAAGGGTTAAACACCAGCAGTCCGCCGTCTTAGCCCACAGAGTTTATTAAGCTGTAAAATATTGTGATAAAGGTCAGGCGGCGAAGGAAGCGGGCGTGAGGAGGCTGGCAATTACCAGGCCCGGTAATATGAGTGGTTAGCCAACAAGAGGATTCGGACGAGTAATGGCCGGATGGAGGGTATAACTTAACGTTCGCCAGTGTTGACGCTTACATCCTTCGGCGGCCACTTATCATAACGCTCTGGCTCTGGCTCTGGCTCTGGCTCTGGCTCGAGCTCGAGCGTCTCTGGAGCGACACGCACATGCGCCGGCAATTATGCTAAAAGCGTTGAATTTATAGTTTCCCACACTCGATGCCTCTGAGCATTTTTAACATGGCTCAGCCTGTCCGCATTGGCCACTAAATAAATGGCTTTTAGAGCACGCGTTAATGATGTTGATTGTGGCCCAGGGAGCTGGCGGAGCAGTCGCTTTTGGCCGCCACCAACCGTCCCATCCGCGATCCTGCAACGGTTTCATGTTTAATGCTCCGGCGCCACCAGAGGGGCTGCGGGCGGATAGCACGTTCCTGTTGGTCTCTGTCCGGTTTATTTTTATGATGATAGATGGTCCGGGCAACGCTATTCGGTATCTCGCCGGTGCCTGTTGTCAAAAAGGATTTAATGCCATATTTATTAGAGGTGTAAGTGTTTGCATATTTGTGTGTGTGCCGAAAAGGGGTGCGTCCTGTTTGGCCAAGCGAATTCCGTTACATATAACATTGTCTGGCCACACAATAGTATTTCTATTAAATAAAAAATCATCTTACTTTTAATATTAATTAAATTTAAACGATTTCTATATTACCACAAAAATGAAGACATAATGTTATTTTCAACGAATACTTCTCAGACACTAAAGAATTTATCGTAATTTCCAATAAAATGTTAAAAAAAAGAATCTAAAAAAATATGAGCTCAAAAAAATGAAGTAAGTCCTCCCAGAAAGGAGAAAAGAGAAAACGGAAATAAAAATAAAAGAAAAACATTTGCAGTCGAAACTCATCACTCAAAGGCTGGAGCCCATGCCTAGCTCTAAAACCCCTTTCGGTACGGCTCGGCTAGGAAAAAAAATCGCATAAACAATCCGTATAGAGTGAATGCGGAAGCGGGGATTGCACCGACCAGCAAAATGGTTTAAAACTCAATTAAAGTTTTAGCCGCAAAATAAATGCAAAAACGACGACGGCAGCGTCGACAGGAAAAAAGTACGAAAAAAACAATAAATAACAACGAATTGGGGATTGCCTATAAACGATTTCCTGAATACTCTTACAGTTTTTCAGTACTAGGAAAGACTTTAATAGTAAATTTATATTTAATGTAGATAAATTGGTAGAAGAGTTCGTAGTTTTTAAGTGGCTACAAGGCTCCTTTTTAATATGTAAAAAATACAGGATTAGCGACAAGTTTTGGTACTGTTTTTATATTTCTTCCAGTTAGGAAATTAAAAAAAATATATAACTAATCACATACATTTTTATATTCAAAATGCATACAAATATTTATATTTAATATTCAATGGTTAATTAGTACAACAAAGTAAGAACGCCTGGAACAGAAACACTATAGTAATTATAAATTAACAACAACAAATATTGCTCCCCGTCAGAGAAACCAGCTTCGCATTCTTCCTTGGAACCCCTAGAAGTTTGGGCCATCAGCGGCTGGCACACCCACCGGAATGGCCGCCCCACCTCTCACCATGGCACTTTTGATGGCTGTAATTCAAATGAAAATTACACAAATGAATTGAATTTCCGAAAAATGCAGCAGCAGCAGCAAGGAAAAACTTTGATGAGCCCCGGATCTGGTTCGGGAATGAGCGTAATGATTGTGTGGGGCTCGAGTGGTTTGAGAGCGAGTGTTTGTTTGTTTGCGATTAGTTTACGCGCCCCTGGTGCCAGAATGCCTTTGGCCAGGGTCTGCACCACGTTTGACTCGCTTTGGACTGGAGTGCAGTTGGGTTAACGAGTTGCTGGAGAGCTTCGTGGCAAGTGAGTTTTGGCAAATTTAATGGTGCATTCCGGCCACACGCCGCCTCTGCCGCAAGAGTTTAAATTTGTTTTATTGGAGCGCGAAATCGGCTTTTGTTTTTAATGCTGTTGTGTTCGGGCAGGGGGGCATATTGTAAATTTGGTGGGAAAACCGAACCGTACTTACCCCTGGAAAAAAAGCCCGAGATTGAGCCACAGGATCTGCAGTCAACACAGATACAAACTCCTCGCACCTAATTTGGATGCAGAGATGTTATTAAAATTAAGGCTTTCAGATGGCAGAAATTCATTAAAATGAAATGTCCCGAAATGCGGCACTGTGTTAATGGCTCATTACACATGCAACTCCACCAAATGGGCGACCCGGCAACGGCGAAACTTTCGCCACAATTTGCGGAACGCGAATGTGGCTAAAATGCGGCAAAACATTAAGTTGAATTATGCAATAAAAAATAATGCAATAATAGCTAAACGGGCACACGGCCCACAAAGCCCCCAGAGTGGGATAAAAAGAATGGGAGCTCTCCTCATGAATAACCCACACATCGCGTTTCATAACTGAAAGCTCTTAAATAAGACCAATTATTTCCTTTGGCTGATTATCCGTTGAGGAAGGAACCCAAGTAATAGAACATTTATTAATATATCATTTTGAAACTTTTAGCAGGTGCATCTCACTCTTCGGAGTTATTATCACTTACAGACATGCACATGCCAATAATTTTTCTGGTTCGGCAAAAATATTAAAGTTTATGTTTTCACATGTTCAATTTCCCTACGGATCGTATCAAAATAATAGTATATTAAAAATAATTTAAAACTGCAGCTAAACTATTTTTAGACTGTAAGAAATCCCCTTTTAAAAGTTTTGTAATCACCTCTATTTACTATGCACATATTCTTTTCTACCCACAAATTTTATATAGTTTTAAATGTATAGGATATAGAATAGGATCTATGATTAGTAATGCTACGAAAATATCTGCCCCGTTTGCTTTTCTATTAAGACTTCAAAGCATACTGAAAATGCGGAAGAACTCTTTATTTATTTTGCACACCTTACATGACAATAACTTAATAAATTGCAGTATCTGAACACACAGAGTTCCGGAATTGGGTTAAATGATAAAATGGAGCACAATATATCTAGTAACGATACTGAAAACTGGGGTCCGAACCATAGACAATGCAACCACATGGATAACCTGTAAGAGGCGTTCAACGAGAGTTAACATATAAAATCATTAGGCAACGATGACAGTTAATAAAAGACTGTTCATTAATAACACACATATAGACATTTATTTGTGACACCAACAAGACAATACGTATATGGACAATCATTTACAAGACTTATGTTAATAAGAAATTCACTCGCTTGCGTTTGGTGAGTACATAGTTTGCGGAATTGGAAAAATAATATCGAAACGGCTTAGTGTGTAATATATTACTTCAACTGTAATCGTGTAGGGGATTAAGGGTTTTGTAGGGCCAACACCCAGTTTACTGTCTAGCCACCAAACAAGGGGAATCGGGTCCAAACTACTTGGCCAATGCTGTTTATGGCAACTGTTTAATGTAAAATTTTGGGAGCATAAAAGAAACACGGTTGATCAGAAATTTTGAATCATATACCTGGGTTAATTTAGACACAGAAGTTAGAAAATAAGATGCAGAAACAGAGATTCAGAAGGGAGAGATACCAAAAACTACCAAACTTTGCCAGAGCCCTAGGGGCTGACATCTAAAACGAGAGAGAGTTGATTAATTGCAATAATATAGGAAAAATCACACAACTGGCAGATTAGTTTTTCTGGTAGCTTATTGGTATTTTCTCAACTGCATTGAAATATGCTCGGGTTGGGCCAAGGAAACTGGGATAAATTCATATGGGACTAAGAGCAAAGCCTCTAGAAGAGCTCGCGGTAAATTCATTTAGTTATAGCACACAAACATTCAACAAGCTCTAGCTGTCGCTGTCGTAGCGCTCAGATGCCATCACCCAATGCACAAAATTGCAACACTTGAACTTGCCTCGCGGTTTGCACTGCAGGTGCTCTTTGATGTACTGGCAGGGACACTGGAACTGTCCGCAGTGGCGTCCCGGCTCCAGGGGCGTCACGTCCACCAATCCCCTCAGGGCCTCCATGCCCCACCGGGATCCATAGCGCAGGAACAGCTGCAGGCCGCGCTCCTGCGGAGATTCGGGGTAGAGCGGAGATGAGACACGGCGGAGCATACGGATATGGTGCAAATGGCATGTGGCACGTGGCACACGGCAGGTGCGGCGTTAGTAGGGTTAGGAACGTGGGTTATTATGATAATCGGATGGATTGTATGTAGGATGCAGGTTAGTAAAACGATACAAAACGCTTACGCCGGGTACGGCATACTTTCCGGCTGCTGTGCAGTAATTTACAAACAAAAACTTGTAAATACAATACATTTAACATATAAAAGATATCGAACCAAAAGAATAGCTCATACTCTAAGTCTGCGTAACAAAATTATATATTTTGGGTTCTATCTTTGCCATTATTGCGTTAAAAAAGATGCGCAGTGAGCCTAAGACATTACATAATCTTGGAAATATTAATTGGGACTAGCCCTTTTGGTACCACGATGTTCCACGGTTCGAGGCTACTCTAGAATAAGAAACAGTTCCTTTTGTATGTTCAGCAATTTAATGGGTTGACGCTAAATCCAAAAAACAAAAACATTTCAGGATTACAATTCGGTGATTAGAGCCAGCAGCCCATGCAGTTGATGCCGCAGCAGTGGCGGTGCTGCAGGCTGATCTTGATCTTGTTGCGCAACAACTCCTCCTCGTACTGACACGGGCAGATGGACGACTGCAGATGGCGGGGTGTCTCGTGGACGCCGGCCTCCTGGACGGTCCAGTCGAGACGACGGCGCAGGAAGTCCTTGCCCCAGCGCTGCAGGTAGCTCAGAAATAGCTCCTGGGCCACGGCCTAGAGAGAGCAGTTAGACATTGGATCATGAGGTGCGTGAGTGATCGAAAGAGGGGGGTTTGGGTTGCGAGATGGTGATGAGCTCAACTACTACCTAAGAACAACCCGCTCCGAAGGTAAAACCGAAAAGCAGAAATGAAAGAAGCGCCTCACCTGCTTGCGGGGCACTCGCACCGGCTGGCTGCCCTGGATCACGATGTCGTTAAGGTCAATGTCGAGCTTCGCCTCCCAGCCCGCCTTGATGGCGTCGCCGCCCGTCTGCTCGGTGTGCTCCAGGAACTCGTTGAGGAAGCTCACGCACTGCGTGGCGTCGAAGTACATGAAGCAGAGGTTGACCTTGTGGCACGAGATGCGACCCCGGTCGTCCAGCACCAGCAGGATCTTGTGCCGCACCAGCTGCCGATTCACGCGCGCCAAGCACTTCTCCAGGCCGCGCGACAGGCGCAGCTTGACCCACATGCACAGGAAGATGGCCGCCGCGTTCAGGAAGAGCCAGCCCACACCGAGGGCGAACAGGGCCACGCCCTGTAGCCCGGAGAAGAGCAGCGCCAGCAGGACGGTGAAGGCGAACAGTATCCAGCAGACCAGGATGCGCTTGTAGCAGATGTTGTACACCGTGAAGCGGTAGTCGTTCACCAGCGTCTCCATCGCGTTCACGTAGTCCTCCACGGTTAGCTGGCGGGATTAAGGTAGTAATGATGCGGTGACTGATATGGACAGCAGGGTCGGACTCACCGTTAGGCCCTGGGCCATAAGCTCCTCGGGCACCAGCTCCGGACGGAAAATGGCAGGCGTTATCCACGGCCATTTCGTGTTGGCCGGTAGAAGGGTGACAATCACATCGCCGTTAGCTGTAGATGGCCGGAAAAGTACATTTCGAAATGGTGTTTTAGCAGAAGTTTGCGAAATATGAGCAATCGGGTCGATTTATCCTTGCCGGTATATGTCCATATACATATGTATATCTATATATATCTCCCAACTTATGAAAATTTGATGCAGTTCCTAACTTGAAGGTATCATCATTTTGGTTTGAAAGTTAGAAATTAAAAACAAACCTAACTATTACGTATTTTTTATTACCATCATGGAATGGCCCTTTTTACTTTTCCTATTAGTTCCTCAGCTTTGAAGGCATCTATTTACTCTTATATCGTGTCTAGGATAGAAAAGTAGAAAAAAAACAGTTGATTGGAGATCGCATCTGCGAAAAACTCGAAATAATTACTTCGATGAACTTAAATAATATTCCAGAAAGTATAAATAAAGATATACACACAAAAAACCTATTTGTATCTCCCAATTCAGAACATATACTATAGTTCGACTTAACATCTGAGACAAGTTTGAGTGCGAGTCCTAAATTTAAGGCAACAGAAGAACTTAAGGATGAGGTTAGAAAAACTTTATTGTGTAATAACTTCCATGTTTCTAACACCCGATTATAATAAAACTAAAATTTTCAGAGTACCTTCGCACATTATTCGATATCATCTTATTTAAAACCTAAATTGAATGAATGCTGTCATCAAGCCTCTGAGATCTGTCGTTTTCCATGGCTAAATCGACTCGGCAGATGATATGAAGAATATATTAACTTTACGGGGTCGGAGATGCCTGTGTAATACATTCTACGATGACACTAAACTATAATATTTTAAATATTTTATAGAGCTTTTAAATATTACACATGCATATACTAACGTGACTTGAAATGCAAATGTATAATACATATATCAAACATTTTAACAAATTGGCACAATTGAAAAAAGGAGAACCAAATAGGGCCTTGTTGATGCGTTTATTGTTGAATTTAAATTATTATTGAATGGTAAAAGGGTAAAGAAAAATTAATTTTTAATATAAATAATAATTGTGAAAGATTTTGCACATTAAGACTACTATGACGAATGAATTTCATTGTTATGATAGGTCAATAAATTTATTAACTTTAATCTGTGTAGATTTAATACATTTATATTCTTTTGAAATTAAAATAATACGATAATCAATAATTAATAATCAATAATTAACATAAAATCGTTGTGTTCATAATAATTCAATTTTTTTTTGCCTTTGCCGAATTTAAAGTAAAGCTCCGACTTTTAAAAATTTTGTGCAAAAACATTTGCATTTACGGTTTGTTTGCTAATTTTATCATTCATGAACTATCCAGGTTAAAAGAAAAAAACAATGCAATTATTATTATTAATATTTAAAAAAAAAGTTCAGTCAGCTCGAAATCTGTGTTTAAATTCATGTGCGAATTTAAACTCATGTTTGAATTTCCTTTATTCTATTAGAAAAAATTTACTCTTTAGAAGTACGAAAATGCGCATTCTTTAGTTTCTAAAACGTTAAGGTTGAAGCAGAGAGACAAAAGGAAATTCCTTCGTTTTGCTTGACAAATTCAACGCAATGTGTATATGTGTATTTGTATTTTAATATAAATCATTAATTAATTTCGTTATGAAATATGAAACCAAAATTGAACTGTTGATTCACTCATCCCATTATGCATTAAGGTTATTAATTTTCCCAATATTCGTTTTCAATTACTTTACAATTTTTTTTGGATCTTAGGTTGTTGTTAGGTAGCACTCATCATGCCCTTTAACAGTCACTCACCGAATCCCTCGCGGATACGTCCCGTTGACAGCTCTATCGTGCGCATCCCAGATCCCTGGTCCACTGACGGGGGGGCGACTCCTGTGCCGTTGGCCCCGCTGCCATTGTGATGGTGGCTGGAAGACGCCGCTGCAGACTGCGCTGAGGAGGGCGCTGCGGACGCTTTTTGGTTTATTTGTTGCGGGTTGTGCCGGGCCGACGTGGGGCCGGAGGCACTCGCACTCGCACTTGGAGGTGCACTGGCACCGCCGGCAATGCTGCCGCTGACAACGCCACTGCCGGATGCACTCAGATTGACGTGCGTGCTCTCAGTTGTCAGGACAGCGGGCGCCACATCCGGGGATGATGCCTGGACTTCGCCCGGGGTCGCAGCTGTGGTCGAAGAAACGGTCGGGCGCTGTGAAGAGGGCACAATAAGGGGTAAATATGCATTGGTCTTGGCCTTAGGGCGACAAAGCGCCAGGGGTCAGTGGCAGAAAATTATGGAAATGAGCGAGGAAAATCAATTTTATTGATTTTTGGTTTCGGTTTTTAAGCTTTCAGGGGCGCACCAGGTCGGTAAAACGTATCTGTATCCATTAGTAAACTTACGACTGCGAATCTTACTAAGCACAATGTGCGGCAAGGCACGTTCCACGTTGACAAAACCCCAGCCCAAAGATAGATTCGCCAAGGCAAGCCACTCAAAATGCGCCTGCCTCTGAACCACCGAAAGCGATCAAATAAATGTGTTTTGCTTTTAAGCTTCAAACAGTTCTCACGTATTGCATTGTTAAGTAGTTTCAGCCGTATTTTCTCATTTTTAATTACCTCTAAGTAGAGTTATGAATTCAATTTTTATGCTTATCGGGTATCCATACCAAACCCCAGACTCCAAGTAGTGTTATCTTTGTTATAGCAAATAAAACAGATAATTTTCGGTAGTTTTATGTTTATATTCAGCGAAGCGATAATGTCATTTATTAGAGGCTGATAAAAAAGGTAAACAGTGAACACTTACAGATGAGATAACATTGGCTAATAAGACTCGAAAAGGTTAAGACTGCGTTGGGTCGTTTAAGTTATGTTGCTGGGAACAATCGACTAACGTTTCTACCTAAACACACAAACTATAAAATATGAAACTCTATTAGAAATAAACTCATTAACTGGCCATAAAAAGCCTATATCATTTTCAGTAGGTATTAGTAAGCAAACATAAGTTATAAGACGAATAAATAACAAGTATTTACGACAGAGTGCAAAAAGTACAAGCAAACTGATATCTCTCAGCGAAATTCATATTTTGTTTACCTTTTCTTATTATTCTAGCAGTCTGGTGTGAGCTGTGATGTAAACAAAAGCGAATACATTTCCAGGCAACTTCAAAGGGAACGTTTACTAATCTAAATCAAGAGTGACGTTCTGAGCTCAACTGAAGCTGAAAAATATGAGCCAAGGCCCCTGAAATTACATCGCTAAGGCAAAATAAAACACACATATTTTAAAAACGATATATGTGTGACGTGTCGGCGTCTAAAAACAAGTCAAGTTAAGGTAAGTTGAGTCAGAGTTTATCACCGGATGGGCCCCGTTTCAACTCCAACTCTCAGCTGAGAGCCGACTTCGTTTGTCATGCGTGCAACGTCCTAAAAATCAAGCAGAAGAAAGCTAAAAAAAACTAACTAGGGAACTGTGGGACCATAATATAGCATAATAATAGCATTCCCAAATTATTGTAATTATAAATATATCTGATTGGTTAAGAGAGAGTGTTGACTCTACAAGTTCTAAGCTAAGAGGTTGTCCAAGATCTTTGTGTGTTAGAATAATAATCTCATTCTTCTAGCTGCTTCACTAATTGTAATTTTTCTTTAGTTCGAAAATCAAGGTGGTTCATTTATCCGAGGGCTGCCTGTACCGCAAACTGGTGTGTGAGCGAGAGAGCGACAAGGGCCTGGCGTGCATTGGAATGCGTTCCGTTGCGTTGCAAGGGGGGGAGAGTGAGGGGCAGAGCGATAGCGGGAGAGCGACTGACCTGGACAGGTATGGTTGTTGTTGGCGACGGATCGTTGGGACTGCGCGAGCGCGCCCTCCTGTTGTTGTTGCTGCTCACCACCGACGGCGGCGGTGGCAGAGTCAACTTGTTTTGTTGTTGCTGCGGCTGCTGTGTGGCATCGCTGTTATTGTTTTTCTCATCGCCGTCCGCCTCGTCGTCGAACTTAACCCAATTCCTGGGCCTGGCCGCCTGCCTGTCCTCGTCGCTCTCATTGAGGGCCACATCCTCCAGCGGATGGCTCTGCGCCTGCGCCTGCGTCTTGGGCTCCTCCATCGGGACAGCTCCTGCTTGCTTCCTATTACCTTTTGGGGGCTGGGCGAGCGTGTGACCTGGCCGATGCAGCCAGCTGCTTATGCGTTTTGTTTTCGCGTCTGGCTATTTCGCCTTACATAACCTCAATTCGAATTCACACTTCAGTTGCGCTGTGCTGCCTATTATCGTTTCACTGTTGTTGCTGCTGCTGCTGCTGCTGTTCCGCTGCACAACGCGCCGGATACGTGTTGGCCGCTCGCGGGTTCACGTCCAACTGCCGCGCCGCAGCCGCGCCCAGCAACAAAAAACACGCTAAGCGCACACACACAGCAACGCGAGAGGGGAAAACAACAAAAGTTGGCTCAGAGCGCGAAGCTCGGCTCAAAGGTGCGCTCAGGCCGTACCTGTTGCTTGCCGAGCTTTCCCTCTCCCAGACTCTCCCGAGCAGCACAGAGAGAGAAATTCGAATTACCCTTAATTTCAATTCTAAAACAATTTGCAAGTTCTTTGAAAAATATCTAAGGTTACTAACAAAAAACATTATGTGCAGCCTCTAATAGATTAATATATATTTATAATTAATATATTTGATATATTTATTATAGCATCATTTCAGTTCATCTTTTTTTTCCGTGTACCGCCCGCTCTCTCAATCGCTCTCCCTCTGTGGAGTTCTGTTTTGATTGCTCACATGACACGTTTTAGCTTTTTCAAGTATCTGCAGCTGCCCGTTGTATCTGTATCTTTGTGAGTCACACTTCCACCGCGCAATGATCACTTTTTATCTTCGCTTGTTTGGAGCAAATAGTCGTAGCCGAATATTTCGCAATTGCGAATGCTCCTGCTCTTGAATGATAAGCCTTCTCTCCGATGTCGAAACCAATAAACGCCGCTTATCAGCCGTAATTATGGGTTGAAATATACATTCGTATCGGTCAGATGTGCAAGTGCTTAAGTAATTATACGACGCACCTGAGAGATAATTCGCACAAATCCCTGCCGCTGAATATTGCACCTGAAAAGACAGTTAGAACCAGTTGATGAAACATTTGCGAGACTGAGGCAGTATTGGTAGAAAATGAGACAGACTTTTATTCACCTTTTTCGCTTGATTTACGCAATTCGTAGAACCATTATAATGATTAAGATATTTACTTTAATTAAGCTGTTATGCAATCTTTCACGTTCATCCAATCTGCCTAGCAGGAGCCACTACATGATTTTCTGCTTATTTTCACAACTTAAATCTAAATTCAAAACCATCCCCCCTATACCACACTTTACCACAGTTGAAATACCAAACGAAGAATGCAATTTGAAATCAATTTTGACGTTTGTTATGCCATTCAGCTTCGATCGGGTCCTGCTTTCCATGTCCATGTCCCCCCTCCGATAAGCAGAGTGAATTTATGGCAACAGGGCCATGAAAGGATGCGGCGGAAGGATGGCTGGACCGCATAGTTCACGCCTGGACGGAGCGGAGCAACAAACATTTTTTGGCTCGAATAAAATGTAAAATGCAAGAAGAGCCCACAACATTATAGTGGCAATTGTTCGACTGGGCAGCCACAGAAAACTTTTGCCGCCCATAAATTATGCTGGAAAATTATTATATAAGCGGCCGGTGTCGAACGGCGCCAAAGAAATTGGCTCTCAGCCAACCGAGAGCCCAGAGATAGATCGGGCGCAAGGAGAAAACTGGGCAACGGGTACACCGACCATTGGCAAAAGTGGTTAAGCAAATTATGGCCTGGCCCAGAGGCAGTGGAAACTGTTTCTGCTAAAGTTTTTCGCATGTGGGTGGGATACATCTCACCATGGATACCTACTCCAAGGCGGTTAAGTGCATCTGACATCTCAAAAAGCAGTCGCCAGATGCTGGAAACTTTGACAACCATCTGGAGAGTAAGGAACATTTTATGGATGATTTCAAATAGTAATTGTTTATAAACTAGCTCAGTAATTCAATACAAATACAATACAAATTCAAGATATTAAAGTGCAAGAGAGGACAGGAAAATACGTTAAGACGGCGAATGTGAACCTATACATTATTGCAGTGAATCTAAAATCTTGTCAGTATCTTTGCCAAAAAATCAATATAAAGAAACAATTCAACGTATTTCGATAGCTATTGATGTTAAGACACTAACTAAGTGTTTGTTTCAGGACAAAAACTAAGGACGTTATGTATACTTA
>JAEIIH010011631.1:0-25533 GCA_018904745.1 Drosophila orosa
TATAGAAATTGTTAATTATAAAACAATTCGCATTATTAATCACAATGGAAATGTTAATGCAATTGAATTTATCAGATGTTCCAGTCCAGTTAAAAAAGAGTTCTCTTCTTTAGAAAAAGCCAGACAACTAGACTGTCTATTCATATAGAATGGTTGCTATTTACCAACCCGCCTCGATCCGCTCCCAGCGGACATTAGTGTGTCTGCAATTAAATACACATTGAAACCTTTGTAAGCCCGATAATCATCTCGATGTCTGCCTAGCCACATGCGTTGTTTGTTAATGTCTGCGCCATTATTTGATTTATATTTTCCATATAAACACTCCACTGCCCGTGCTCCTGCCACTGCCGCTTATTGATGTTTGTCCAGCTCGCAATCATTCAAAGACCAAACCAGTTGGTCACTCGACCATTTCCAGCAAGCCCAGTTAAGTGGGGCGGTGGGGAAAGCAGAGGCAAATCGGGGAATCGGGGAGGCAAAAGGCGGAGCAGCGGCGGACGACGGAGACAGGCACTCGTCAGTGGCCATCGATCAGGCGATGGTAAATGTTTTTCCAATTTATTTCCATGCTTTACTTGGCCGACGAGCAGCGCTAACTTGGCCAGGGACTTGGCTGCTAGTTTCGGTTTCAGCTTAGTTTTTCGTGCAATTAAATTGAGTTATTTGCGTTTTGTCTGGTCAAAGTTCTTGCCAGAGTCTGTCTGTTGACTATTTACACTCGGGGAAATTGAAACTGAATCATATTCTTTAATACAGTGAGCTTCAAAGTGCCATTACTTCTTAAAAATAATATTTTTGTAAATAGGAATCTTATTTAAGTATTATTTGTCTTTAGTTTTCACAACCTAAGAAATATTCACCACAGTATTTCCCAGCAATATTACCCATTTATCACAGTTAGTTAGAGGGCACCTTTTGGTCCCAGTGTAACTATCCGTCGTGTCTGCTCGTCTGTGTGCTGCTTTAAATTGAATTGGCCTTTGTGCGGACACTCGTGCACTCATGTATGGCATACATGTTCCCATTCCCCATCCGTCCACACAATAAAATCCAAACAGAGCGACGCTCATTGAATAAATAATCGAATAAAATATGCTGCTGCCGCCGCCGCTGTGCGACTTCTTCGCATTTCTGCTCTCTTTTTTGTTGCGAAAATATCCAATTTCCAATTTCAAATTCCAATTATATTGCTCTACGCTTTTTATTATTATTATTGTTGCTGTTACTGTTACTGCTGCTGCTGCTGCTGCTGGTGCTTCACCCGTCGCCGGCAAGAGCAATGAAAAATCAATATTGACATGAATGTTGACTGGAGCCGGAGGAATCTGAATTTCTGCCACTCGCACACGAACAGCTCAATAAGGACATAGCTGCCTGCACAGCAAGGAAGGAAGTTGCATCCACGCCAAAGTCACAGCCGAGACTCGGTTCTCGTTTCTCGGTTCTCGGCACTCAGCGCTCAGTTCTCAGTTCTTGGCAAACAAACTCATACCCGTCATCATGGGAATGTCCATAAGAAGTTGCAACAAACTCTCGCAAACACATTCTGGCAATTTCCTTTGGGCCCTCGCATGTGTGTGAGCCATGGAAATGGAACTGCAACTGCCACGGGCATCTGTTTGGGTGAATTGCTCACTTCAAATATTTGATACCTAGGCCGGACCGGGGATATTTCCATTTTGCCACAAAATTTGAGGCTCCCAGAAGTAGGCACCGAAATAATTAAACCTAATTAGAGCTAATGTAAACCTAGAGAACTTGTATTATAATAAATCAGTTCATGGTTGAACAAGTAATGTTAAAGGTGAAGTTGAGTGTCAAAGCTCAGAGGGCCATAAGTTAACTTGTATTCAACTACTGCATACTATTAAACCCAACTTTTAATTTGAAATTATTAATTGCAAAGCACGATTTTAGAGATAAATTAACTTAACAACTAAATTGGGTCATAAGCATATTTTTCGATAAATAAGATTTAATTTCAGCTAACTTTTGACAAGGCATTCCCTCAAAGCTACCTTTAGACCAGATGGCATGACATTGCGCATACGCCATGTTCGCCCAGTGAAGCCCAGTGAAACTGCCCTGCCGCCTGAGGGTCTTTTCTGTGAAGATTTCCTCACTAATTGCTGCCATGTTACAAAGTCAAATGGTCACATCCGCTGCACAATTCCCTTTCATTTCGCTCTGCTCTGCAATCAATCGAAAATAGTTTTTACTTTTTTTTCTGCCTTTTATTTTAGCTTAGTCAAACCGGAAATGTTGCTCAGCAGCAGCACAAGCAGCGACGGCGACGGAGGAGCAGCATCCACAGCAGGCGACGGCAAATAAATTGCTTAATTACAAATATTGTAGGCAGCCTGAGAAGTTGCGCGCTGCAAGGAAGTTGTCCCCAGAACTTCCCAGGCGCAGTGAGGCTGTGAGAGAGAAATATGCGCCGGCGACTGTCATGCAAATTAGCAAGAAAAATTGCATGCCAAATGTTGTTTGTGTAGTCGCAGCCAAGTCAAATGTCTATAATTTAAGCAGAAAACAAGCGACAGTACATGCAGCGGCAACAGCAGCGGCGGCGGCAACTGCAACTGCAGGCAAATCTCTTGCAGTTTTTCTTTCCTTTTTGATATTTTGCTGCTGTTGCAAAATTTATACACGCGGCTGCAGCAGCAAAAAAACAAAAAAAAGAAATAAATAAACAAAAAAGAGGAGGAAAAAAAACATTACTTGCTGTTGCTGGCTAATTTGCCACAGCAGGCACTGGAAATTGTTGATGTGCAAAAATGTTGCTGTAGCTGCTGTTGTTGCCTTGTAAATGCCATAAATTAGTTTGTGTCAACAGACACTGAGAAGCGGAATTAAAAATTGCATTTTATTCCTATTTACTTGATTTTTACTTGTATTTTTATTTCACTGTTTTTGGCCATAATCCCCCCGCTTTGCCATGGCCATTTCTCTGCTTCTTTTCTCACCAATTCAATTGAATTTATTATGTTGGCTTGGCCATTGCCCACGGGCTTCGGGTCTGACTTTGCCGGATAGTCCGACTGGTTTTCAGTATTTTGCTATTGCAGCTTGCATATTTGGCATTGGCATGCACACAAAATTATTGGCCATATATTTCGGCGCTTATTGCCGCACAAGCTGTGAAGGTCGTGTGGGTGTCGTGGGCTGGGTTGGGTGGAGGAAAATGGGGGAAATCTGATATGCAGCAGAGCCAAAATCAATGGGACCCTGCAACAACACATCTCTGGCTCTATAAGCCAGCGATTGCAAACTTTGATAAATGCCATTTTGTAATGTCCATTGGACAATGAAAGCAAATTGAATTATATAAATGGAAATGCTTACGAAAATTGGGCTGCTGCCCTTACTGGAATTTCCATTTGCAAATTAAGTTGCTTGAATACTGAATTCTATGCCTAGGCATTGAAGTCAAATTAAGATTTCAGCTCAAGCAATAAATACATACCTTTAAAACTACAGTTTACCAAACTCAACAAAATACTTTAAGTGGTATAAAAACAATTGTAAACTACTTATTACTTATTACAATATATATAATAATTTACAAAACCGTTTCCAGTTTACTCTCGTAACACAATTCATTTTATTAATTCACAAAAATATTCATAATTAATTTAGCAGTGAATCCGCATGGCTAAGCTTGCAATACAATTTTCAATTATGAGTATTAGCCCGGCTTTCAGCTGGAATAGATTGGGTTCCTTTGTGGCTTATTCCCCATTGTGGACTCCTCGCCATTCTGCCATCGATGGCTTTCTATGCAACTTGACAATTTGTCAAGCTTTCCGTTGCGTCATAAAGTCAGCAGCTCTTCTGCTCAGCTCATCCAAGCGCATCGCATTCACATTCACTCGAAGGTCCACTCAGGAATATATATCTTATATATATATATATATGTATGCCATTATACATATATCTCAGTCCCCATTCTGTGGGTGCCGGCAATTGAACAAATTGCCAAGCGTACGAACACAACCCACGAGCTGTGAGCTGGGGCTCATAAATAAAATGCCAAAAATCCTAATTGTAAAAGTTTTCATTTTTATGACAAAATTATACCAATATATTACGAGGCAGGCGAAGATCCAACCACCCACCACCACAGCTCTTTGGTAGCTCGTTAGGGCAATAAAAAAGACGGAAAGAAAAATGAAATCAATGGCAGGGCAATTCCCGAACTCACAGCAGTGCGCTGTGAGGAATGCCGGGCAACAATGAAAACAGAAAACCTAGAAGAGCAAAGGAAATCCCACAGTTCACGAACAACAATGGCAAATAAATTAAATTAGTCACAAGCATATTTCAAAATTGTACGAGTATATAAGCGTGCGATCTATATAAATCGTTCTGTCTCGCTCCTCTCTGCCCCCCAGGGCATCGCTGTCCCGCTCTAAGGGGCCAAGGATGCAGGCCAGCAAATAAAACATAGAAAACCGAGGGCCAGAGACATTTTTATATTTCATTTTATGTATGCCGTGGGCGAGATGTTACATAAAACTCGTTTATGGCCGAAAAGGGTTGGGTTCGGTCCGCAAATTTTACGACAGCCCGCTCGCCAGAGCTGCAACTATCTATCTGTCCGTCCGGCACCGGCACCCCGAAAATTCAGTCAAATTGCCTCCCCAAGGGGGAGAGGAAATGAAAAGCAGCTTTCTTATTCCCGAGCTTGTTTTCTTACTTTTTGTAGTCTTTTCTTTTCTCTGAAGGAGTTGAGTTCGGCAGAGGTGAGGCGGGGCGGGGCGAGTCCTGAGCCAGGAGCAACTCCCCAGATACAGATACAGATACGAGCACACCCACACAGGCAGACACTCAGCTGAACCTAACGACATAATAAAACCGGCATTTTTATGCATGTCTGAGTAACTTCATGAGCCAGACCAGACCGTTTCCCTCCCCGCCCCGGCATTTCCCACACCCTCGCCCATCGCCACGCCTTGCAGGAGTTTTCCTGCTCTCTGCTTCCATTGCAGACAGTCGGCTTTTTCTGTTTCAGGTTCATTGGAAGCCATTGCGACTCCCGTGGGTTCGCCGAAAATGAAGGAGAGATTCTGCGCACACTGCTTCCCTATTCCCTATTCTCTCTGCATTTTCCTCGCTTTTCCGCTCACGCTTTCCGCTGAATGGAGAGAGAACCTGCGCAGTCGAAAGGCGTGTCACAGGAGCAGCGGGAAAACAAAGGAAAACGCCTGCAACAACAACAGCAACAACAATCAGCCGCATTTCGGGAAGGTCGTTTGCCAACAGTTGTAAAATGGCCCAAGCCGCACAGCTGGACAGGCCGAGAGCGATGGCGATGGCGCTGGAGCGAGCGAGAGGGACGGGGCGACAGCCGACGAAAGAGAGAGCACCACTCCGGCAGAAGAGGGTCACACATTTATGCAACGAGGCGTCGACCGGCTTGTATGTAATTAACTTAAGCCGAGCCAGCCCGACGACATGGCCCGCACGGGTGGCATGAGTTAAAGTTGTGGGTGGCGCTGCCAAATCGGTTTGCCTTAAATTCCGGCTGGCATGGGTTATCGCTTGGATGTGAGTATCCAGACGAAGACGAAGTCTGGCTCTCAAAGAGCTGTATGTGTGTGTGGGCTATGTACAACTCGAGGTCGTTTGCCGGCATTTGCTCAAACAAATGAGCCAGTGTTCCATCCCAAGATACGTACAATAGTCGGGGCCCATATAGGGTATTTCCACACAGCCTGGTTCGGGACAATAGTCAGGGATGGTGAGATCATACAGGAAATCAGTCAAATGCTAAGAAGAAATTTATCATACAGGATGCATCGATTAATTATGATACAAAGATACATCATGTAATTAAAGACTTTGCACACTGCGTTTTTGAAATCAAAATCCAAGGATTCTCTTCATCTACATTGAAATTACTCTATCACAAGCTATGGTAATGGTTTGTTTTCATTTAGGTAAACTGTATAGTTCAGGCATTATTATTATTATACGAAAAAAACTATAAATTACACAGGAAATAGCCAATCTGGATACCAGCATTACCTTTTAAACTTAATTTTCAAAAGCTAAGCTGTTGCTAGTTATATGTAAATAAACAATATGAAACTAGTTTCAGTTAATCGAATAAATACTTTAACTACATTAATTATAAAGTGTAATACAGTAAGGATAATAAACTACACTTGTTTCTAATAAAAATTTAATATAAATAACTTTTTAAAAGCGTAATAAAGATGAAATATATACAGAAGTATGTATATAAGGGAAATTAATAAAAATAAACACATTTATGGAGGCCTTCTTTGAATGCTTCAAAAATTCAATTTTATTTACGTTGAACTAAAAGGCTTCAATATACAAATATATACACTCTTTCCAAATGGCACAATCGCAATGTGTGTCCCACCCAGAGGATAGTAAGTACATGTGCCTGTGTGCTGGCTCAAGTTAACAAAAGTGCCAGGCACATTTGCACTTTGTTGTTACTGCTGCTGCCCCTGTTGGCGCTGCTATTATTGTTATAACATATGCTGCATATGCCGCACGGATGATTGTGCTTGCACAACTTCAGAAATAAAAGTATTGAGACGGGAGGAGCGAAACACTTGCGACAACAGTGCTGATGCAGGAGCCAGAGGCCGGGAAGTTCTGCGGAATGGGAGCTTTGTGGCTCCACGGGTCCGGGGTTGTGCCCTCACTGCCACATGTGTGTACATAACTCAGGAAACTTGGCAAAGTCTTTCTTGACACGACCGAAGTGACGGAGACTCGGGCGTATGAATATTTCACGGAAACGATGATGAAACTAAGGAGGAATTCCATTAGCTTGCAACATGGCGAGTTTTTGACATTGAAGCATATTAATGGGGTTTCTTGGGAGCGGAATAATATAACTCAAAGAGAACTCAAACACTTTGCCAAAGGAACGATAGTTCTTCTGCGAAATTTTCTTCAACCTAATTCCATTTAATTTTGTCAAGATGCATAATAAAGAAATGGTGAGTTTAAAAGAAAAATCCCTTTGCTATTGTTAGAAATCAAACCAATATTGAACAGTTTACAAGCAAAAACAATAAATTATGCCGTTGGATCTTATAAAAAGTACATGTTGCAATAATAAACCCTACATTTCTTATATCACTCTTACTTTTAAGCAGATATATTATCATTCTTGAGTAATTTTTAATTTAACTAGTTTTATTCTTCTCTTATCTCTAATATCTTTTATAATTATTTAAAGTTGAAGAATGCGACTCGGCACCAACCACCTTTCCTTTGTGTCTTTTCTAACTATTGTACTTGGAATCATCTATCAAAATTCGCATCAATCAAACGCCCCTCTACTCAGCATAGTTCCCAACTCAATCAACGGAGTGGCAGCCACACCTCTCGATCGGACGACCCACCTCTGCTTTATACATTCATGTATATAATACATATCTCCACCGCCCATTCCGCCGTTGGAGGGCCCTAATTGAAAATGGCTGTCATGAAAAATACTCATAAAGAACGTTTCTAAGAAGTAGCTCAGACAATCGAATGTATTGTGTGTGTACAATATAAATTTCACATAACAATTGTACAATATGCATAACAATGACGAGTTCCAGTTTAATACACCGAACCTCATCAAAGTCCGGGGCCCAACAAAGAACACAAGTGTTCCGGTGGACCCAACTTAGCAGAAACCCAGCCGATCTGAACTGAGCTTGGTCTGACGAATAATGTCTTGGCAGAGCGGAGGAAAAACTATTGTCTGGGGCTGGGACTGGGCCACGAAAATAGTAAAGCATGTATAAATCAAAACTTGTAAATATTTCCACTCAAAAGATGAGTTGAGTGTCAGCTGCACAGAAAAAAATATATTAGTTTCATATACAAAATTGTATCAATAAAAATAATTATGAAAAAGATATATTCGATCCATTGAAATCCTGACAGAACTCTTAGAGTACAGAGACTCTGCGGCACACTTACTCTATAAACGAAGAAAACTTCCCTTAATTCGGACTTTTATGAATTGTATTATAGCTAGATTCTGATTAATAAGTAGTAATGTCGAGGACAGACTTTCTTTAATTTTTACAGTGTATAAAATAGTGGTCTAGTGGAGGAATTTAAGAGTACCCACTCGCACTTCAACCCATTCGCCGGGTCGAGGCCTGGCAGTCCGGCTCAAACGCACACTCGGGCGTATTCGAGTAAGACAAACAATATAAACTTCAAAAACGCTTCGTTGCATATCAAATTAATTACAGAGCGAGGCTCCAAAAAGAGGGAGAAGGGAGCAGACCCGAGCCCGAGCCCGAGCCCGAGCCCGAGCCCGAGCCCGAGCCCGAGCCGTCCGTCTGCCAGTCTGGCATTCTGTCAGACAACCCTTGAAGATTGTTTTCTTCTGCAGGGCCCGAAAAGTTTTTGCACAAAAGGCGAGTTAAGCTTTTGTGACTGCAAGGGGAGGACTATCTGGGGGAGGATCGGGAGTGGGACCGGGACCAGGACGAGGCGACAGCTGACAGCCAACAACTCATGCACAGTGAAAACTGAAGGCATAATTTATGCCTTCAAAGTGGATTGTTCAAAGAAAACTTGGAACATTTTTCCCCTGAACAACAACATCAACAGCAGCCAGAGCACGTCCTGTCCTCAACCTCATCCTCATTCTCGTCCTCGTCCTCGTCCTCGTCCTCAGTACGTTCTTGTCAACATTGAGAACAATAAAGTCGAAAACAAGATGAATAGCCGGCCCGGGGATGACATCGAATTGGATATGCTCTTTACATTGTTTATTTCAGAGAATCTTCAGGGACTTCCCCCGATGGTGTTCTCCTGGGAATGTCAGGGAATCGTGTTGTTTGATTGAAAGTGAAATAAGGAGAATGGACAGCATCAGTAATATCCAAGTAATTTATTCTTCATTTCAAAATTAGTTTAGATCATTCGGAAAATTAAAAATATGATTTCAGTTCCAGTGAAACAGAAATACGAAACTTATTCATTCAGGTCTTATTCTAAGAATGATTTTTCACCAAGGAAATAAATAATAATGTAACTTCCATTGCACTATTTGTACCTCAATGTGATCCAGTGTTTAAATCCCCAAAAAATATAGAGCACCCAATTTTGTATACATTTTTAAGCAGTGTTTAGAAATGCGCTGGAACTCGCAAAGTCCCCACCAAAAGGGCATTTGAAATCCCCAAAAACTTTGTCCAGATCCGTGCGGTTTTTGTGTGTTTTTCGGTCATGACAAAACAAAATAAGAGCTGGAAAGAAACTCAACTAAAACTGAACTGAAAATGTGAAATAAAGCGATGTGCGGCTACAGAAACAATCCCCAACCAGGACGGGGCAGACCCGACACAGAAGCAGAACCTGAACAGGGCCGAGGCCCATTCACTCCCCAGCTTGGTGTTCAAACAGAATCGCACGAGACCACAGAAGATTCCCTGGAAATGGGGCGAGAAGTGGGTCTGGGGACCTGGAACTGGGACTGGGGAATGGGGACTCAATGGGCCAAGCTCACGCACCACCTTGGCCCCCCGGCTCCGAAAATGTTATTTTAACTACATTTTGGCTGTTTACGGCTGGGGCTGCCTCGCACCCCTCGACTCGTTGTCTTTTGTCTGGACGTTCCTTATGGCAAAATATCGTACATTTATTAATACATAATCATCTTCGTTGTTGGGCAGCGGCAACATGAGAACCGGCCACATGGCGATTGAGATTGAAATCGGGATTGAGTTCGAGTTCGAGGCACAGGCAGGCCAGGCCCTCAGAGGTCCAAGTCCCGTCCCGTCCCGTCCCGTGCCGACCCCACGAACGAGTTCTGTGTGTTCTCGCCCATTCAGAAAATAAAGCAGTAAAATCGTAATAGATATGAGGGCTCCTATCGCTCCACGGACGAGCCTGTGGTCTATTGTCGTCTCTGTTGTACGTGTTGTTGGGATCGGGTTCTGGGAAATCCAACCTAGTTAGTAAATTCGAGCCGAGTGCCCCGAAAATGTTGTTTTTGGTTTTTTATTCCCCTTTTGTTTTTTTGGGTTCTTATTTTAACATCGCAGTGGCTCTCCTCGGGCTTGGTTTTTGTTTCGAGCTGGCTGCTTAGTTGTGCAGAAAGGCCGATTACTCGAATGAGTATAATTTGTCCTCGTTGTAGTTGTAGTTCTAGAAAAAGTAGTTTGCTGCTTCTGCGAAATATAAACTGTATGGACAGGACTGATAAATATTTTCGCTTGAATGCAATAATCCGGGAATTAGTTGCGGAAGAAGCTGACACCACAGAGGGAAGGATCAATTGTTGCCAGGAATGTTCCCTGAATTATTATAAACCCCATGGGTGTTTCACTTGGGTTTTCGTAGACATCTGTCGGACTTAGGAGGAGACTCTGTAAAAATATGTTTTGGTATACAAAAATATAATACGTACTTTAATGTGTGGGAATGCCACTTGGCTTTTATTGCCTCGTCCAAGACTCTTGATGGTAGCTATGGCATACATTTTATTGAATAATAAATAGCTAAAATAACTGCCGACTTAATGGCCTGTTTAGAAACGACGGTATACTTACATATGTATGTACATTAAATTGGTTAAGTACCTTCTTCTCGTATCCGCCCATGGCAAGGAACCCTCCTATTATCGCCATTGTGAATATATTCCCTTTACGTTAATGAGCCATTATTCAACCTCTTTCGGGCGAGTGTGCAAATCATTTCCGGCCATCTGCATGGGGCTCACAATTAGCTGGCCAGCAATTTAGATCCAGATTCAAATGCAGATGCGGACTATACACAATCACGGCCACAGATCCGATCCGATCCCATTAGCTAAAGCTCGAGATGAGGCCATGATGAGCGGCCAGTTCCTGTCGCCCGAAATTGGCAAGAAAAGCAGCTCGCCGGTCCAAAAAAGAAATGCTAATGAGCGGCGAACAAACGAGACGAAACGAAAACTGTTGGCCATTGTTGAGTGACTAGTAACTAAAGTGGCTGCACACAGAGAGAAAATGTTTCAGACTGGAGAACTTTTAAAAAAATTACTGTGACGACCAAACGAAAACTTCAAAGAAAGAGATAAATATAATAATACAAAATGATAGAATTTAATAGGATAAATCAATTAAAGTTCTTTCCTTTTGGCATTAAGAAAATCAACAAACCGATCATAACTTTTTCCCTGTGCCACTGGATGAATGAAGGTGAGTACTCCACTCCATGGAGCGACGCACAATTCAAATGAAACTGTTGCTGGGATCGGGACTGAACGTGAACGTGAACGTGAACGGGGAACTGGAAGAACTGCTGGCTTACCGTACCTTTCAAATTGATGAACAGCAACAAAGGCTGCCCGGGGACAAAAGAAAACCGGGCATAGAAAAGCGACTTTCAAAGTTTCCACTGCGACAATGTGAGTGTGTTTTATACACATTTTTCTTTCTTTTGCGAAATTAATGAACTATTCAAATGTCAAAGGATCTGAGGGCAAGAAACGCCGAACAGTTGGTGACAACAAAACGGGCCAACAATAAAAACGAGTCCAGCCAAGAGAAAACCATAAAAAGATTTTTCTCGTTTTACGAGGCTGTCCCTCGTCGCATCGCCCCTTCCCTATTTTTCTTTCTTTTTTCCCTCAGTGTGAGTATGCGCTTTTACGAAATTCAAAAAGCAATTTACAAAAGGCATCGTGAAAGGCGATACGCTGTTCCGTGTACGTCTGGCCCGTCTCCAAAACGAACTCGAATCTCAAATCTCGGGTCTTGAGCTCTAAGTGCCACTAAAGGACGAGGAGCGGAGCAGAGCAGAGCAGGTCGAAGCGAAGCGTCAAAACTCCGACACTGGGACTCTGACAGAAGCGGGCTCTCATATAGTACGTAAATGAGTCGTCCGTGCTGGGTTTTTATTATCATTGCGTTTTATAGACAGTTTTACGAGCTAACGAAAGTGGTTCTGCCTGGCAGGCGAAGGAGCGAACGGACCCGAGATACTGCCCCCCGATCCGAAGGCATTCGATGCCGACATATTTGGGGTTTTTACGATCTTGCCGCCTCTGCTGCCAGTGTATATTGGGTAAATTGTAAATCACACTTGCCTACAGACTCGCGCACAGACGACTGGACAGATATCCGGACGAGCGGACAGGCGGACAGACGGACAAACGGACAAACGGACAGGCTGGCGGACAAAGTATTGCCCCACATTGGAACAGACCCCCCCACACACGATAAGGCATCGCACATAAGATGTATATTAGCGTGTCTGTTAAATTGTTTTTAGTTGCCGACGCGTCTGCAAATGAGCCATTGTTGAAGGGGCTGGAAAGGGGGGGCCGGATCTGCGTGCAGGGGGTAACAGGGGTACTTAAGTGTCGACATTAAAGCGCTTTAAATGTTGCTACTCGCCCCTGTGTGTGTGTCTGTGTGAACTCATTCTCTGGTGTCTGGTGTTGCATTGCGAAATGGTTTCATGCATCCGACTTTGTGGGGGGGTGTGGCGAGGGTGTTACGTGGCCAGGACGGGGGTGTGTGGGAGTAGGTGTTATTTGGCAAGCGGTGGTGTGAACACCCTGTGAATGGCCATTCATCGCCATCGTCGGGGCTCAGGTCAAAGCTCGTGGGCCAGCCCCCGCCTTGTTCGATAATTTACAAAGTGCAAAGTTCTTCATTCGTGGCTTTTTGTTAGCGGTCTGCTAAGTGGTGAGTGATATTACAGGAGATCGCTCTCTTGTTCGATAGTTTTCGCAGTTTAAAATAAATTTAAAGCAGAACAGTAAGGGATAATAAATATTTCAATATTTACTTTATATATTCACACTTAGACTATCGCTCAAATAATTTTAATTAAAGCAGCATTGTATTTGTGTTGAATTAATATTTCATTTAGAACCGCAAACGTATGCAACAATGTTACCCAAATGCCCTACTCTCGAGGTCTGTAATTTTCTCTGCCCGGCCTCTGCACAGTTTTACATAAACTCATATGAAATCCAGCTTAAGTAAATTTCTATATTTACTAGCTGGTGTATTTTGTGGAACAGAATACACTATTATAGGAAAAATCCGGCTGCATCTTCAGGATAACGACTCTTAATGATTAAATGTATACATTTTTAAGTTTTCAAGAAGCTAGGCAGTGCTTGAGCTGTAGTGTGAATTTAATCAGCTTTGAGGTCTTTATCACGGCATACCCGATCAATAAGTACGCATTTTATGTATTTGATGTCTTCTTGCGTGAACACCCTTTCCAGAACACTAATCCCAAGTACCCTCACTTAAAGCTTCTGTGCACACACCCTATTACACTTTACAAGTCAATTTAGTCGCATCCCACTCAGCCATTTCCCCAGAAACACTCACATGCAGTTTGTAGCTGACGATCCGCGGGATTG
The DNA here is from genome assembly GCA_018904745.1 of Drosophila orosa. NCBI lineage: Eukaryota > Metazoa > Arthropoda > Insecta > Diptera > Drosophilidae > Drosophila > Drosophila orosa. Next base: position 13,376 of record JAEIIH010011631.1, read on the forward strand.
AAGTGAGTTGGAAATGTTTTGCAAGCATCTGCTAATTGTGCCGCATGCATTTTTAATGTCATTTACCTGGCGACCACCGACCGTCGCCCTCGGCTGATTTCTAATTAAAATGCACATCGGGCGGAGGGCGGCCCAGCATCAGCATCTTCCTCTGCGTTATCAACAACTTTCAACCTCATCAAAGCGACTGGCACTTTGGAAATTAATTGCTGACTCCGACTCACACCGCTGCGCCCTCCGCATCTCTTTTTATCTTGGAGCCCTTGAAGACACAGACACTCGACACGTTGGCGCAATAAAATATAAAACTCATTACGATAAATTGCATGGGGGAAAAGGAAAACAGAAAGCAGAATCGAAAAGGTCGCTGCCATAATTCAAGGGAAATGCTCAAACGTCGCCTCAATTACAATCTGATTCGACGGTCACTCGGAGCGTGATTCAGAAAAGCGAATTACGTTTTCATTAGAATTTTGTATTTCCAATTCGCTGTCGCTGTAATGAAGCAAAAGGAATCTGAATCTGAATCAGAATCAGAAACGAGAATCAGCTTCTATGGCTTCAAGTGAATCAGGTTTGCAAATCTCTTTCGCATGAACGACAGCACAGATATATACAATATAGTATAGTAGTCGCCCCTCGTCGGCCTTTCCCTCCACGCTGATTACACGAAAACTTTTCATTTCGCTTTGCATAATTTACCATTTATTATTTTGCGTAATTTATTGTACGTGCCGCAATTTATGCATAAAATGTTGAACACAACGCTTCATTAATCAGAGTCCGAGCTTTCCCATAGTCTCAAGATTTTACTACACCTAGAAAAATGTAATAAAAATGTGGAATAAATCTTCATAAATCAGAGTTTGATAATAATGGGGACTCTGTTTTTAAATATAATCGATTTGTTAAATTCTTTTAAATAGACAATTGTGTCGGAAAAATCAATAATAATCTCCCTTTACCGGTATCATTTATAACATAACTTAGTAATTAGTAATTCGTTTAACCATACGGAGCCGCTACAGCTTATATTTTTCGCAGTGTTATGCGACTTCCTCCGCCAGGCTGCTCTCTGAAATACTAATTAAGCTTAATATAATGCACATATGCGATAAGTCGGCGGGGTTAGCCTATCCGAGATTATAACGACTGCCGACTCCGACTCCGACTGCGACTGGCCTCCCTGGCAGCCCAATATATTTATATTGTATTTAGGTGGCTTGTCAGCCGGTGATTGATGTGGCTGCTGGCTTTGGCTTTTCTGCCATATTCGGCGCACAAAGCCGGCTTCCAGGCCAATCCAATCCAAGCCGAGTCGCTGGCGGTGATAAATTGTTGCCCAAACAATGCGTATGACTTTTCAAAATAAATTCATAAACTCATACATAGTTTAAGAACGGAGCCAGTTTCTATGTGTGCTCATTGTCCGGGCTGTGTATCGAATCATACGAGGAAGATTACGTACAGACAAAAGGCCCAAAGATCTGCAGATGAAATTCATGGGTGAGCTTGTAAAATGTTTATTTACTTTTTATGGTCAGCGTTACTCATGCCTCTATCTCTTGATAATTTAGATTGTGAATAATATGAGAATATTCTACTGAATCATTAAATTTGGCCTTTCTTGGGGTAATGTTATGTAGTTAGCCTTTGACTGAAAATCGTTTACTTAAGTTTTACGTCAATTTAATTAATAGTCTTTTGTTTCCAAACTTCAAGTGAACAATATCAAATTGCATAGATTACTAAGTAAAAATCTGTTTAGTAAATACATAACAAGAATGTTGCCTTGCATGGAAACGTAAAGGCAATCTTAAATCTTGAGGCATAATTGCATACAGGCCTGTCTAAAAATATTCACACACAACGCAGCTTAGCAAATATCTTGACATTTCGTAAATATTCATTAGACTAATTTATGAAGATTTCTTTTGCAGATCCCACAGCCTTTTTACGCCATTTGACTGCGACCCGGAGGGATTATGGATTTTAAACGAACGCACAATGGCTCATCTTTCGATTCCACTCGAATGTATCTCGCAAATGGGCGATGCTATCTGGCCGCCCTGCCGCCAGTATCTTATGCTGATTTCATTCCATTTGCCCGCGGACCCAGACATTTCCTTCGCGACCCTCATCATAACTTTCGAGCCCCGGTTTACGAGTATTGTGGCTCGTTTGTTTGTTTTCACAAAATTAAATGCAAACAGCCAGCGTGCAGACAACTTTGTGTGGCAGTGGCAGGCGCCCCATATGCGCGGTGCGCGATGCGATCGAATGTCAAGAAGTTGTACTGCACTCCTCTCCTCCGTGTTCCCGGACTAAAAGCCAAATAAACAAACCGGCGACGGCATTGAAATATTTACAGTGCTCGAAGAGATTTCAAAACGGTTCCTGTGCCGAATTAAAGCCGAATTGGGCAGAAGAACAAAGGCCAGAAGACCTGAAAGAACCGAGCGAGTAATTCAATTAAATGCACAGCGTTTTAAGAGCTTTCCGACCAGAACCGAGAGCACCAAATGATTTCCGTTGGTCGCCTGCCAGAATGCCAAACTCTAGCAGCTTAAAAGTGTGTCGACACTAACATACCCTGCAAAAATCGAACAATAATTTAACATTTTTAAATAAAAGTTTCAATTTATTGATAAATATATTTATGTGCAATGGATTTAATTTTTATTTGATTGTTACTTCCAGAAATAAATAGTTCATAGTATCTATGAATGTTAGCCGACTCATGAACTTTTCTTTGCGATACATTTTTCCCGGAGTTTGATACGTTTGCACGAATAAATATACCCTTGAACTCCCCGGTACACCGCCCTCAAAGGCGAGCTGACTTTCATCTATTAAAATATACAAATTGCTTTAGGTGGGTGGACTGCTGGCGGTGGGGATGGGGGCTGAAGGGCGTTGCCTCTTGACGCCCTTGTCACTTCACACGGTCTGATGCACAGGACGAGGGGTGGCTGTGGGTGTGGGTGGCAGCGGGCGGTGGAATGGGTGGCTGTCCCATGCGCGCTCGTCTTTGACATTTTTAAATTGATTTTTTCGCCGCTGGCTCCATCGACAAAAGCCACATCAGCTCAGGTGTATCCGTTCACACGCCACCTAATTAGTTTTGCTGGCAGGTGGGATAGTACGGGAGGGTGGCGCGGGTTTTTGGTAGGGGTTGGGGTGGTGAGGGGCTAAGGGGCTAAGGGGGCGGGTAAATTGGCTTAATCATCGGACATTTTTCATTTACAAAATAATTGCATCTAATTCGAGGCGCGTGTAATTAAAAGTTTCTTCACCGGCAAATGACTTTTTCATTGATCGATTCGATTTGCCATACACCGGAATAAATATGTTGAATTCAAATAATAATTTCGAAGCTAATAGTGTATTGATGGGATATTAAACTGGTCCTTATACTACCTTTTAAATAAGTTAAAATAAGGAAAAACGACTATATAAATGTACTTTGAATGAAAGTAACTCTTTAATGACTTATAATCATACTTATCAGCTCACGTTTATTTTTGTAAAATCGACAAAATCAATCATAAAATCTTACTGTGTGCAATTTGATTCGGTTCGCTTGGAGCCGAGTTGCTTGGAGTTGCTTGCGGACGACTGGGTGTGACCATCGGCAGGGCGCTGTCTACAAATTGCAAATTGATTTTTATCGATTCCCCATAATCAGAATTATTATGGAGAACACAAAATATCACTCGGCTCGTTATTGCTCACGTCTCGGGTTGTGGCCATTCTCTTGTCTCGGACCGAAAGTAGATTTTACAATTTGATAAGCGTGCGCAAATTACACGAGAGACCTACCTGCCCCCAGGTCCCCGGGACCCTCGGTCGTTGGACATTGATGTGTTGGCATACGCCTATAAATTTGTTGATTATCAGTCTTTTTTTAATGAATTTGGAGAGGCCGCGGCCGCGCCCCATTCGAGTTGTTGAATACCGAATGGGGCACCGCATGTACACATGTACTCCCATATGCAACAATGTCGGCGCTCACTATATCTTTCCTGATGGGCCCCGACACGCACGCAGCGAGTTATACCCCGGCTCGTAGGAGATAGACAACGCGGCTGGGGCGTAGCTTTATGTGCAGTTTGCATGTGAAGGCCCCATGGGTAGGAAGAAATGGGGCTGGGGTGCGGATGGCGATGGAAGGGTGTGTCCCCGACTCCAAGGAAGATATAGCCATAAAACTGCCAGCCTAAAGAGCCGCCGGAGTTATTAAAAGGTCTTGGCATTTAGCTAATGGCAACGACGATGCGGCAGATAATTGCAAAATCACTTTGATATTTCAGTATATTCCAATATCCAGATGAAGAAGCTTATTCATCCAATTGTGATAATAATAATGTAATTAGTACCTAAAACGCCATTTAAAATAGTTAAATATATATTGAAAACATGAAAATGAAATAACAATATCTTGCATCTTTTTTTCTTTTGTATAAATTGATGTAATTGTCACATTTGTAAGAACCTAAGCCCAAAAACATATTAGTTATTTGGCAGATGGCTGGTGGAGTGTGAGGATCCCTTTCCTTCCCTTGGATCCCAAGGATTCCATCTTTGCTCGTACGAATTAGGCTGACGACACTGGGTCCCCATTCATATGGCAAAGTAATCATTAGCAAACTCAAGTTGTTGAGCCTGTGAGCTTAATTTCCTCCATCCTTTGAGTCGGGTCGTGTTTCCCCATAGGGTCGTTAGCCCCTTTTGAGGCTCTTGCCCCTCAGACGCCCAGCGACTTGCCGGAGGCCTTGTCCTTTGTTCAGTCGATTGCATTGATAGCATCGAGTCCTCGGAAAGGGTTCCCTTCCCGCGTAGTCCGGCTTACTTCCTCTTCGCTGCACAGGACCACTGTGGTTGCCCTTTTCCCGCTTCCACTTCCACTTCCACATCACGGGCTGGAGGGACAACCCCGGGTCCGCGTCCCTTCTAATTGTTTGCGTAACCTGAGGCGAACGAGGGCCGACGAATAAGAACGTTCATATTTCAAAATCGTGCTCAATAAATATTTTCGTTGGTCCCGAGCAAATATTCGCATAAGTACAAAGAAATAAAAAATAAACGTGCCGGGGCCTCAGATATTTGGCGAAATGAATATGATTTTCACAGAAACAGGCGATTTCTGTGCGAGTCGAATGGGAATGGGACTGGGACTGGGACTGGGACTGTGACTGAGACTGTGACGGGGACTCCGGTCGTGTTTCGTGCCCAGAAATGAATGCATGCCACTTACGAGCCGAGTTTGTCTCCATTCATTTCGTTTCGTTTGAGCTGAGTAGTTCGTACTACGTACATAGTAGGGAGAGTGGAGTGTGGCTGAGTTCTGTGCGACAGGAAACGCAACTTCAGCTTCAACTTGGCCCGAAGTAGGCGCCACGATGCATGATTGAGCATGATTGAGGGGTCTCGCTTTTAGTCCGCGAATTGCACAACTCTCGAGGAATATCTAAACACATGCATGTGCCATATCTGCATATGCAGGCGAAACACTGTAACTCGAACCCCAGTCTGTTCCGCACAATTGGAGTTGTGGAGAACAATATTTCATCCAACATTAAGGTGTACATACAGTTTATCAACTAAATCTTTGCAAACTGAAAAATGCCCAAAAGATTATTTTTCAAACTCGAAAAAAACTACGTTTAATTCTGTTTTTCTTTTTCAATATTATATATTTATGTACAAACTATTAATATGAAGAATAAAATAACATATTATCACAAAAAACAGCGAAAAAGAACATAAACAAAATTGTCAACTAAATCTTTGCAATATGAAAAATGCCATAGAAATTATTTTTTAAACTCGAAATTTATTGACACAAACTACATTTAATTCAGTTTATCTTTTTTAATATTACAAAATGATGTATAAACATTTAATATGAATAAAATAATAAAATATTATCACAAGAAACATAGCGAAAAAGAACAAAAAGAAAATTGTCAACTAAATCTTTACAAAATGAAAAATGCCACGGAAATTTTTTTTAAGCTCGAAATTTTTTGACAAAGACTAAAATTCTTTTTGCAAACAATTATTTGACAGCATAACAAATGATTTTGATGTCGCTATATTTTACTGTTTTAAAATTAAATATTTACATTTTGTTTTTTTATATTCATAACTAATACTTATCGTAAAAATATTGATAAATAAAGTTAATAATTTTTTAGTTAATAATTTTCGGATTAAAACCAAAATTGTAAGGGATTTTTGGTTGTGCAAAGAATTACTGCACAAACTGTGTATTTTCTTGCATTTCTTACCTAAGGAACAAAAGTACAAATTAGTAAGCAAGATTTTTTACTGATATTCATAAAATGAAATTAATTTTGTGAACACGCGCTAAATGTTGCGCTAAATATTGCGAGAGAGTTCGTTTATATTTTGAAAGTTCAACTAATACAATATTGTAAACAAGGTCGTATAAGTATTAAATCGAATCACTTATTTTCCTCAGATTCCAAGTTTTTTCCATCATTTGAATTATTAAAAATCGAATCCAGTGGCGTTTTCTTTAGAGAAGTCCGCCTGTAGCCGGGAGCAGTGTGTGTGCGCTTCTGTTTGCAATTCTCAGTGGTGCCCATGAATGGCTTCGTTTATTTTCAACACGTTACTCAAACAATGTTTTTGGTTTATTTAAATTTCTTTCTTATGGCGGCAACAAGGAAAGCCATGCAAATGCCGCCCCGCTTGTATAAGTTTGGCCCCTGCCATCACCCTCGCCGGCGTCCATTGAGGAAGCCCGCGCGTTGGGTAAACATTTGAATTTTACATTAAAGGCGGCGCAAAACATTCGCATTTTCCCCATTTTTTCGCTCTCTCATTATTTAAACAAAACGGCGGCACTGTGCAGGGCAAACAATTCGCAAAACCACTCCCCATCCCGCTTTTTAAAGCGCCAATGCCGTATACTAGGAGGGGTGGGCATGCACATCCAGCAGATAAAGATACAAAAACGCAATGAAGTTGGCGGTTTTCGGTTTTCGGATGCGGACACGGATTGGGGTCTGCATAGTGTTCAAACTGTGTGCCAAATGCAAACTGAAATTCGAAATTTAAAACTTTTTTTTTGCGGTGCGGCCGGGCAAACAGGAACTTTAACTTTACCGTTATGCCAGATTGGCAGAATGGCAGAATGGAATTTTATTTGCTCACAGTAAACAACGGGAGTGCGGTAGCGAAAGGGTTGGGCCAGAACAAGATCCCGGCCCTTTTCTTGTCTTCTGTCAGTGGCGTGGCGCATTTGTCAAGCGATTGGGACTGGGATTGGACTCGGATTGGGCTTTCTGTGCGCTCATCCAGTTCGATTCGGTCGGGGCTTGGGGTGACGGCAGCTGGCTCTGATTTGTATCTAATTGTATGCAAACAGAATCACATATGCGGGCGTTTTGTTCGATTTTCGCCATTCAATTTTATGCATGAAGTTGATGGATTACTTATAAATGCCTCCCGGGACTTGCCCCGCCCTGTTACCCTCCCCTCGTGGTTGCTGGCGAACCGAAGCGGAAGAATAGCAGATTGCACGGGATAAGCATAATGACCACAGGCAGTTTTTTCTCGTATTACACTGAAAAATCGAAGCATGGAGGCGGCACATGGCCATAGATGAGTGAGCCCCTTGAGCCCGGGTTTTCCGAAATCAACTAATTTTGTACAAAGCATCTCTCGCAGATGAGCGAACTAATGATGAATGCAAAACAAGTCAAGTGTGTTTCAGACCCAAATAATACTTTGAAATTCGTCACATGTGGTCATTGAATTAGAAATTGCCAGAGAGAGCTTTGCAACATATAATTTGTATCTGGTTTCTATTGACTAATATGTATTTATATTTTTCAAGCGAATGAAATGTTCATCAAAATGTATCCTACAAAGGGCATTTCCAGAAAGATGTCCACCACGATGGTAAAATTAAAAATATATTAACATGCGTTACTTAAATCTATATTATTATGTTATATATGTTAAAGGAAGAACGAATTTCAAGAATATAATCACAAATTAATAAATAATCTCCTTCGGAAGTTCCATCTATCTATTCAATTATTGTCAGAGATGATTTACGACATACGATTGCCAGAATGTAAAGGTAATTTTTTTTGTTAGTCGACATCAACAAAAGCGTTTTGACGAGGATAAGATAAACTTTAGAGCAAGCAAACTGGTGTTGTAAATCGATTTTACTGAAAATTATAGATTTATTGTTTGAATTACAAGCAAGTTCAAATGGACTTCAAATAAAACAGAATCTCTAGCTGTGATTAGTAACAACGTTTTTTTTGTATGTTTAAGTGCGTTCCTTTGTTCTTTTATTTGTACTACAATCATAAATATTGAAGTTACGGGTTTTATTTCTCCAATTGGAGTGTCCTTTAGAACTAATTTCAAAAGGACAACTGTCAAAAGCTTACCTTTTATAATGCCAAGTGTAATGGAAAAATGCAACGTTAATTTTAGTCATACTTTTACCACTACATTCATACATATATGCCGCACAAATGTGCTGTTTCTCATTCTGGAAAAGCCCAAATATGTATGTAAATTGAATTGATTGACTGCTCCTGTGATAGCCATATGACATAATAATTATATTTTATTTAAGTTTAAGCAATTATTTAATTATTTATGGTTTCACAATTGCCGTTTTACATTACAGTTTTAAATGTCCCTAAACACCGATCGTTCCTATGGCGACCATACGATATATTCCTCCGATTTTCATAAAATAAAACCGAAATATCTGAATAATGAAAGAAGCTGAGAGAATAGTAGAACGATCTAAAAACGACTAAAGATTAGATTGACTAGTCGAATGTGAAGCGGTAGACAAGGAGGTAAAAGGAAAACCTAGCTTAGTAACCATTTCTTATTTATTTAAAATGTATATTCGAAATTGAACATCAGGGATACGGGATTCGTCCGGGGTGGAACATCAAAGTTTCCGGTACCATAATATTCCAAATTGTACATCATGTGCTGGTAACGAAAGGATAATTCCGAATGCTTCACTGGTGAATTCTGGGAAACCAGTTATCATAGGCTTTGGTACCATGAGTAAATAATAATCCAAAAATAGATTCCAAATACTGTTGGGAGAATAACAGAAAACGTGATTTAATTAAAAAAATATAGTAATAATTACAAGAAAACTTCGTGACACCGAAGTTTGTCTGTTCTTTGCAGTTCTCAAGCTGTAAAATTATTTTTTATATACACCACAGATCGTCATAGATATGGCCAGATCGCTTTTATGGCTTCTTATCTAAGTTTAAGTTGAAAATAATGAAAAATCATTTTTCTGTTTAAAAATCGGAGTGATGTGTTTACCATTATTATCATCATGTATGTAACTATATATTTTGGTAAAATATAACGACGTAAATATACATACATATATGATTTTGATGTAAATGCAAATATGTTAAAAATCAAAAAAGTTATACTCATTTTTCTATTAATCGGAATCGGATATACGATTGCCATATGATGTAGTCTCTCGATCTGGCCCTTTCCGACTTAGAAATATTTAAAAAAATCAATCTGCAATGTTACAGGTAACTTACTGATGGAAATTATGAGCAGGACGTCGGTGATCATAACACCATTTTCGAAGGGATACTTCACTAATAAATATATTAGAAATGGTATGTCCACAAGTAACCTCAGGATACCGGTTATAAGGTAAGGAATAACTAACTTTTTATTGGGCTAAATTAATTGAAAATTGAAATTAATTCAACCTAATAGCCCGGGACAATAGAATTCTTACCTGAAAAACTGAAAATTTGACCACAACAACAGCTACGAAATGCGCCACGTGAATAACGATGCATAATACCCAAAAAATCATCGCTGTCCCCGTAAAATCTAAGAGATTTTGGCATGCGGTTAACAAAGTTTGGGCCTCATATTTAATAGTAAAGGGCAATACTTACGGTCACCACCGCCAACGCTTAAAGACAATAAAATATCCACGATAGCGACAATTAACGCTCCCCATCTCAGCTCCAGGCAGCAGCAATCTTTAAAAATGGGTCTCCCCATTCTGTTTTTATCGAATTATCTATCTGAATTCTTTCGGTTCGAATCGATTTTCCAGTCCCCTTTACTGAAATATAAAGGCCAACTCGATTTCAGATTTCGAAAATTTATTGTTGAAAAAGTTGTTAATTTTGAAAATGGGTGTTCTTAGAAGTATCGTTCTCAGCATACCAGGACACGGCAGTAAGATATGTGGGAACTGGAAAAATATAATAATAATTAAAACTACATAAATGTATTTTATTATATTTGGTATTAAATAATATTCTTACATTAAGCAAGCTAACATTTGGGAACAGAAAGTTGTATATCCTTGCAATATACAATATATACCGATACAACATTAGTTCGGCGATTTGGAATTTAAGGGGTCTTTTTTCAAAGACTTTAAGCTCGTACATTTTTCAATCTATCAATTTATCATTCTTTTCATTAGAAGTCTTCCAGTTGTGGCTTGTTTAAACAACACTCATACTATCTCACAGAGTTTGAAAGTATATAGGGTCTGACTATGGATATTCAGGCCAAACTGCACTATTATATAGATAAAATTGCTATCCTGAAGGCAGCTATTCATACGCAGCGCAAAGTAAACAACAGGCCACTTCAATAAAAAGCTTAATCGCATTGTAATAGAGACTTCTGACCTCAGTGGCCTCCCGTAATTGGCCATTTTAAAACCGATAATGCAACACCACCCCTAGACCCAAGCCCCTGAACCCTGAACCTTGGCCCGGCCACTAAACTAATAATAAGTACGATAACTATAAGGCAGAATTTTCTATGGCTTAGTCACAGGTAATCAGGCCATTTATTATCCAAGCCCCTTCATGTATATAATTACAGCGGAGCCCGGGCGGGCCGCAAAGCCTCAGTGCCTTTCAATTATAAAGCCCAGTTGTGCCCCAGCGGCCCCACCGCCCCCACTCGGCTATTTTTGCATTATTTATCAGATCGGCCGGCTGACTTTTATATTTGCTATAATTTGCACAATCATTTGGGTGAACTTTCGTCGATGGCCGAGCTCGTCCGTGTATACAAGTTAAATGAGTTTCTATTTTAACGGGCGCATGAAAATTACAGGGGCCGCCAGGAGCTAGTAATTAAGCGCCATTCTGTCCAGGACACGTCAATCAGCCAGTCATCCAGTCATCCAATCGAGGGTGAGCCACGGCAGCCGTCCCGATTCCCAGGCCCTGGGGGTTGGGATCGTTCTCCGGCCACGGCCCGAAATTGAGATGGGGCTGGGGGTTGGATTAGCGCTTACGTGGCCGTTGGGACAGGGGCACAAATTCCCAAACGAGGTCATTAAGCAATTTAATATTTTAAGAAACTGATAATAATCGAACCGCACCACTGCGAAGTGGACTTGGACGCGGCCCATGCAGGCCGTTGTCAGCTTTCGGCCTGCCTTTTCGGTATCACCAGGGTGCTTCGGCGTTTGCTTTTGGGAACTTTTGCGGTAAACCAGGTGCACTTAGAAAATTTTCCCTGATGTATAAATACCTCATAGGGATTTCCTAGTAGAGTTGGAATGCGCCTTAAAGAAATTCATAAGCTTGAATACATTTTTCTACAGGGTGTCCTTAGGGTATTACAGTCTAATTCCAACTGAAACAGGCAGAAGGAGGCACATCAAAACCCGTGAAGTTTATATATTCCTGTCCTGTCCGTGTTCATCTGTCAGTCCTAGTAATGACCTCCTCTCAGAGAGTAACCGACCTAAAACTACCAAATTTGGTGACAATATTTTTATCTGTTAAACGATGTTCCCAAACTCTTCTGCCTAACGTCCTGTTTCATTAAGGTTTTTCATAAATGTTAGCATAATTTGACATGATTCCATTAATTTTGCCCACAATGCTTTGTCTATCGGGTATCTCATAGTCTGTTACACTCGACTGTAGCTTTTCTAATTGATTTTTTTTTTGTTTCTTTGAGAAAGCTGGAAACCCTAGAACATTTCGCTTTAAATGAATGCTTAAGCTTGAATACATTGTGTTTCTAATAATATGTACCCTATATTATTTCTTTTGAAAAGCGAATATTTATTACCCTCAAAAATATTATATTTATAAGAATTGAAA
>JAEIIH010011676.1:0-36673 GCA_018904745.1 Drosophila orosa
TAGGGTCTTTGAACCCTAATCGAAGTTGTTGTTAAAGAATGCTTACATTTGGAATAAGTTGGAACTATTTAAAAGGGATTTTATGTGTTTTAGTCTTTAACTTTAAAAACGTACAATTGGTTTGATTTTATGATGGCTTGTCTGCTGGTATATTCATAACTTAACTTCATGCATTTTAAAAAAATATTAAACCCAAGGTTATCCGATTCCATGATCTGTTAATAAGCCTATAAAGAAGGTATTGCAAGGAAAAACTTAGCAAAAGAATTATATGCGCAATTATGTGCGCTTTTGTTCTCCGTCAACAGAAAAGATGCTAATTATGATGGTAAAAATGTTTTCCGGTCATCAGCACACTTTGGCCAAGTTTATGGCCATGGCAAAAGTTGGCCCACTAAATATGTCAAAGCAGGACAAAAGTTGTGTCTAAGAGCCAAGTTAGATAACGGCCCGGACTCCGGGGAGCCGGCACGGGCAGGTCAGGGAAAAACGGGGTGAAATAAGTTCATCAATTCGTGGCGCCCACGCAGCTGTGGCTCAAAAGAAGACGGAAGAGCTGGGAAAAGTTTCGCACATCAAAGCCCGGTACAAATCGGCGTAGATCGCATGCAGCCAACTGGAATACGAATAATTGAATGAGGCGATACGAGACGAGAGAGCTCCTGCTGCTCCTTGGTTTATCGAACTCCTCCTCCGGCTGAACTGAACTGAACTAACTGGCAGCCGGGAATCAAAGAGCTACCGCTATCCATCGCCCGGAGACGGAGGAAAACTGCTGTTGCACATTTCCGTTTCCGCACGCGCCAAAAGCGGGTGGAAAAAAAAATAAAGCGAAAAATCGCAAAAAGAAGTGAAAACTTTCGCCAAGGCACGCACACACACTTACACACACACACACATAGAGCCAGCTGGAAAACATACGCAAACTTTTCCACATGCGTAGCAACGTGAAAACACGAATCGGCACCACAACCATGGTTGCGTATGGTCGGGATGTGGGTTGTTGGGAAGCTTCTGTGGGACATGACAAATTTTACGATTTACTCGCACTTTTTTCAAAAATTTCGAACACAAAGTTAAATTTAATGCGCACCCGCAACATTTGCGTACGTGCGGCTTTCCATCTTCGGGCAATATGCAAAACATTTCAGCATAGATAATAATGTAAGAGGAGCATCGGTGGAAAAGTTTGACTGGGAAGTCGAAGCGCAGTTGCCCTTTGGATACGTTACTATTGCATATATCAAGAGAAAAAGTCCGATAATATAAATATGTTATATCATGATGATATCAAACAATCAACCACTTCAATATCTTATTGAAAATATACAAGTTCAGGGTAATTTGGGGTATTTTTTGTTAGTTACTCCCATTCGGTGCAACATCCTTCCATATATCACGTTTATAGCACTTAAGCTGCTGAAGCCCATCCTATTTAAATATGAGGGAAACTCTGTAATACTCTCCCATCCCACACTCACCCCTCCCTCTGATCAGAGATAGGTAACAGGGTATCAAAAGCGAGCGAAAATTAGCTTAGAAATGCTGCACGTATGCGTGCGTGGCGCATAAACGGCGCGGAAAAGCGTGGGAAATTCGCTGGGCGGAAAACGCAAAGCTCCAGAGCGGCACGGCGGCAGAGGGAAAAGCGAAACTGAACTTAATTTATTGTTTATCAGCGAGCATGCAATTTATGGGCAACACTGCCAAAGATTCTCACATACAACATACAACATTTTTAGGCCCAGGCTCCCAGGGCCTCCCTCTCTCTTACCAATTTTGTTTTGTGCGTTGTGGAACTTTGGGCTAATTTTAAGTTTATGCATGGAAAATTTGCTCACGCTGTGAAAATTAACGATGTGGCGGCCGGGAAATGCCTGCCCAACTTGTCGATGGCTCCGATTTGTTGTTAGCCAGTTTGTTTGCCGTTTGTTGTTGGCTGTTTGCCGCCCTGCCATTCTGGCCCGCTTTGGCTATCGATAACGGCCAAGCCGGCAAACGGCAACCGGCAGCTGGCTGCTGTCAGATTTTGGCTTGGGCTTTAAGCGTGCGCTTAATCAAAAACGCTCGGCGCCTGCAAATTAACATGATGCATGGAAAGGACCCTGCCTGCCATGTCCTGAGCTGCGGTTGAAGGACCCAAAATATTTGTCGACTTTTCAACCCGAAAATTAGCAAATGTGGTGGAAAATGTTTGCGGTCGTGTGTGGGGGTTCATGGGATGGTTCGTGGAGGGGCCAAACATATGAATATTTATGGAGCCGATTCGCGGCGAATGAACATAAATTTAAATTACCGAAAATCGAAGGGCAAAACTGTTTAAATCAAGGAGGCCTTAATTGAGCGTGAAAATTTTAGTGGTGCAGAGAGAAAATCTATCAAAACTTAAGTTATTACAATTAAAAATATTAATTACCAGCTTGGTATACATGTAGGAGGATGTATGTTCAATATGTCATGACAATAACCAGAGAAGCCAGCAAACAACTAGAAATGACATCCTTAACAACACAATTAAAGCCATGTGATAAATGGGAAGAAGACTGACGTTTTTCTCTGTGCCTTTGGCCCCCAGTTAATCTCAATCGGCTGCCAACATCAGCAGCATGTGTAACCAAGCGGAGACGAACGCCAGGAGCAGCCTTGGAGAAGCCTTGGATTGTCCATGATCCCGGCCACTTAAGGTTAAGTTGCACTGACATCGCCCTGACGCGCTGAGTGGCAGTCAGTCGATGCACTCAATGGGGGGTAGCTCCCTTTCGACTTGCCTGGAGTTGGGAGTCTAGACTAACAGGACACACACTCAGCTGGAGCTCCTTAAATATGCGCTCCACTATCGATTATGCCGGCAAAGTGTTTCCGTTTTGGCTCAAAGCGAGCGAGAACTAGTGAGCGGATATACATCTAAATATTTGTGCAGCAAATTGCTCCGGCCACTTTGTCACTCTATTTGCGCTTGGAAAATTAAATCAAAATGAAAATTTGACAGCAAAATATTGGGCATCTAATCAGCAGAGTTCTGTTTGCATACAAAGTCAAAGAAGACCGGGATTAAAGAGATTTGTCTCCAAGCAGAAGGCGTTTTTTGAGGGACACTTTTTTAAATAAGGCCCTTTGGGTCTCTTGGTTTTTCATACACAAAGTTTTTGTCGTGTGTCGCCATTTTTATGGCTGACAATGTCTGCTTTTCTGCGTTTTCCTCCGCCCTGCCTCCGCCCAGTCATTTCATCACTCAGTTGGCATTATAAGTGCCGCATTTGGAATTTATGATTATTTTTCTTTTGCATTTCGCTCCCTCCTCCCTCTCTTGAGCATGGCTAATGTGGCCATATGAATGCTTAAATACAAATACGCATACAAATCGGGGCCAACTATAAAAAGAGGCGGTCATGACTCACAATGAGGCACGATAAGTGAGGAGCGGCGACATATTAGGCCATCATGTGTGTGTGTGTGTGTGTTGTGCCTCGACTCTGGGCTGGAACAGAACTTCGTTAGACAGCCGCCCGGCGATGTCGCATTTCAATGAGCATAAAATCCCATGAAAATGTTGCAAAGATGAACCGCTCTATCACCCAGAGCCGTGCCTTATTTAAAAACCGCCCCGCTGGCATTTGCATGCGCATCACATGTCACGCAGAAAACCCCGAAAAATCCCAGAAAAAAAACTTTGAAAAAGAAATACAAAAATCAAAAGCGAAATCAGATAAACGACCGATGAATGCGACTAGGACGGAGTGTGACGGATGTGTGGAGAGGCGAGAGCGACCAGCAAATGAGGAATAAAAGTCAGGAATTATCAGAAAACGCTTCAAGGACTCCAGGATGCCAGCACACTCGAAGGTGAGTGCTTGAGGAGGAGAAGGTGGCGGTGGCCAGGCCCCAAGGAGATATTTGGCCCAGATACTCGTACGTCTCTATGGCTCCTGGTGGCCACCACACCCGCTGCACCCTTGGGCGTGTTGACAACGCCACTAGCACCGGCACACACAATCATTTTCTGGGGCCACAAATGCTGGCGTTGGCAGGTTCGGGTTAGGTTCCCACAGCTGAGCTCAGCAGTTTCGCCTCCAAGTGTGCTTCACTTAAATACAGACATTAATCGGAGCACAAAATCTCCTGTTCAAGCTGTTTACATGCTCCACTCCCTGTGACACATACTTTATGATCGAAATCGATTTGACTCCGCTTCCTGTTCGCAATCGCAAACGTAATCGCCATCGCCATCGCCATCAGATTCAGAATCACAATTGCAATTGCAATTGCGATTGCGATTGCACTCTCAACGGAACGCAATTGTGAAAACAATTTCAGCTGCTTTATTGTTTGTAAATGAAATCCTATATTGGTTAACCGACGAAAAGGGTAAAAGTTGTTGCAACGCCTTGCCTTTCGAAGAATTGATTACACTTAATGGCGGAGATAAAACCGTAAAGGCCCGACCACACGGCGTATGTGTAATGTTCGAGCAATTATCATTGGCATATTGCAGGCCATTCGCTGGCAAACGCAGCCATTCTGCCAGCGGTCATATTTCACTTTAGCTCTGCAACACAGGACCCAGGATCCTTCCTCACTTTATACCGATGCTGGCAATTTTCTATTAAGTTTGCCTCCACTCGGTCGATCCGAGTGCTCAGACGACAGTGTGCGCACTTAGGCGCGACAATTAATTTATGGCCTAGACGCTCTGCCAGCCCATAAATTATGCCTCCGAATGCCAATGAGAACGAGCCAGAGTGGAGCGTTGCCTGCTGGTCGCAATAATTGAACAACGTGGCGTATGAGTAACGGGAGTTGATAGCCGGGAATGTTACACAATCAGTGACGCGATTGCACAGCAAGAAAAGTGACACAACATTATTAGGGGTATAATTTATGGGGATTTAAGTAGCAAAGAAAATAAACATATCTTTCTAAATTAATATGAAATAATATGGAAAATGCGATTACAAAAAATCTCAAAGGTTTGTTTTTCTATTTAAAGTTGTATTCATACTATGTTTTGACTTCACCCCTATTTCTCTCTGTGCTTGAAACATAAGTAGCCATAACCCATCGTGTTGATTAATTACCCCGCTGATATGCCAACACACGGAAAGACAGAACTGTCTGTATTGGGACCGATTGCAGGTTTTGGTTACATTGCAGCTAATTGCCTGCTGATTGAATCCGACAGATTGAACTCAAAGCAATCAGCAGCACCGAGCACTGAGTGGAGCTCCCAGATCAAGGCTCAGATGAGACCACTTAAAGAGATAGTCGGCAATGACATAGTTTCGGGGCGATGAGGATGAGGCATCCAGTCAGCTGAACAAAGTGTCCTGGCTGAACAATAAACAAGTCCTGGCATTGATTTCTATCTTGGCAAACTTTCCATTTGTGCGCTTTGTTTGGCCTGCCTTTAACTTGGCCAAAAAACTATGCGAGTGAGTTTGCCTTGAAAAATTTTCCGGTTGACTTCAAAGCAGAAATGCAAAAATGACATTCACAACGAGTAGTAGTAGTAGTAGTGCGCCACTCAAACGCAAGCCAATACTACCTAGACAACCGAATTGTATTGTATGCAGGCATTGAACTTTCGCCAGTTTTCCCCGACTTTTCCAACGAGGAAACAATACAATACGGGCCACTATTACGTATCGTTCTCTCTCTCTCTGGCTGTGAGGGCAAAAGTTAAGGCAGGCGGCAGGCGGCAGGACAGAAAACAAAGCAAACGCACACACACAATAAATACTGCAGACTTTTGGGCGACGCTTTTATGGCTATCTGCCGCTGTTGTTGTTGTTGTTGCTGCTGCTGTTGTTATTGCTGACTTTTTCATGATTATGTGCCTCATTTCGGAGCGAGATAGCTATAGAGCGGAGCGGGCGTTTTTGCTAGCCGCTCTGATTTAATTTAACAAAATGCCGCCAGCTAAGAACTCTGGCCTCCGGGCCATTGCCATTTGGTCAATTCCTATGCGACTGTGGTATCGCTCTGTGTGTCGCTCTATCTGTGTCTCCCTCTCATCCCATCTCCCTCTCCCTCTCTCTCTCTCTGCGGCAGTGTCCTGTCATAATTTAGCACATTTTATTAGCCGTTTTTGCTTGGTCGATAAGAACAGGCAGTCATGCACAGAAAGAAATAAGGCCAACACAATTGTCCTTGCCAGGGTGTTGTTTAAACAGAGGCCCAAACTTATCAGACTCAAATTAAAGACATATCTGATGGGTAATAATTTTGTGCTTTACAATTTAAATATTAAATCACAATTAAGAGCATCTGGGATCACTTTAAATTGTTATAATCTAGGTACGCTTACTTCAATCAACATACTAAGCTTTACTTTCATTTAAAAACAATATTTTTCATAGTGAAAACCTCCTTGGGCACTGCCTGGTCATCGAACGTAGGTCGTGGTCGTTGTTAGTATCGCTCTGAAGACTCTCTCACATCAAATTAGGTTACCCCACTCGCTGGCCCGTGGGGTTCAACGCTGCGTATGAGTGATTTTTATGGCATTTTTATTTGGTCCAAGGGATTGAGGCTTGAGGGCTTATATATGGGATGTGCACCCACTAAGCCTTGTCTAGACGGCATCCTCCTGGCTGGAGGCAACTCCTCATTAGCCCCGCGGTGTTTATGAAGCCTTTGCTGCCTTTGCCGAACTGTTAAGCACATTAACACTGCAAAAGTTTTCGCCGACAAAGTAAACAACTTACAACGAAATGCTGCATCAGCGAAAGAAAAGCGGGGAAAAATCTCATTTAATATGCATGCGCGCTGGGGAAAAGTCTCTTGCGATTCGCGAATGGGGGAATGCAAATGGCGATGCCAAAGTTTCGTTTCGTTTGCTTTAATCAGTGCGTAAAATATTCAACTGCAACTGGCAGCGGAAGGGGAAGGGGAAGGAGAAGGGGAAGGGGAACTGGGGGATAGGGAAAATCGGGGGATCTTCTCCTTGGATCTCTCTCCCTCCCCCTCTTGACTTGACTTCTGTCTTTCGTCCGCTCTCGTCTTTCTTTTCCCCCGTCTTACATGCGCCTTAAAATGGATTTACTGCACTCGCAGTTTGCATTGCTCCAACTGGCTGTCGCTGACATCCTCTTTGCGAGACAATAGACTCAGCCAGGCTCAAGTCAGCTCGAAGCTCCTCGCAGGATATTCCCGTGGCCACGCAGCTGATTCGCTTATTGTGTGGCACGAATTTCCACATGCTGGATGTCTGACAGGCGACAGTTGCGACAGGATGGGGTGAACCTCGCTTTCCACAAAAATATGCCAAACGGCAGCTCCTTCAGCAGCGGTGCTCTTTTCCCAAGCGCTTCTGGAATAATTTCGCTTGCAAAAAAATATTAACAAAATCCCGTGAATAAATTGTAATGAATGGCCCAGGCATTTATTGAAATTTTTACCGGCGTTTGGCCCGCAGAATGAAAGCGAAATAAATTTCCAGGGCAAGCGGGATTAAGGAGAAATTGTCGTGGAGCATGGAGGAAAGTGCTTGTAAATGACAGCCATAATTTTACAGTTAATGGTTTGACATAGGCACAACCGCCGAGCAATATAATTATATTGCAACGTAGGGTCTTTGCAGGAAGCTGAAGCAATTAGTGAGCAAAATTCCAGGGAAATCAGCGGTCTGACGAGGTGTTTTTCTGGATCGACAGCCGAGGGTAAATATTCCACGTGTATTTTGTGTGGAGTTTTGGAAGTTGTAAAAATATTTAATTGCCAAACGCATGTCGGCTTGATTATTTTTTTAATGGAGCACAGTAAACAGACTTATCAAAACGAAGAGCAAACAGTAATTTGGAGTAACTTGGAAATTCGTGAATTAGAATTATATTTTCTTTTCAGATGATTTTACTTGCATTAAAATGTATCTTTAATAAATAAATGATGTCTTGATTGCCAGAGTTCTAGGAAAGAGATTGATAAAGGATTGTAATGGCTTTTTCGTCTTAATTTTCCACTGTTAATTTGCAACCATCAACTTGCCTTAATTTCCTCTTTTATTATCTAGAATAAGAAAATACCTTTTGCTTGGAATTCTGAAATAGAAACAACCCAAGGCTTGCTTGGATTCTTGGAAGAGCATCGTGTTGTTAAGCCTTCCATGGAAATCAGTCGTATGTAAATGCAAATTGGTTTGTACTTCATCTCCCGTCGCGGCCACTTTGCATATTCGTGTGTTTTTAATGGCACCGAGCGTTCGTGTTCCCTGGAATTGATTTTCGGCACAGCGATGCCTCGTCATTCGTGGCAATGGAGGAGGAGCTCTTAAATATTCCGCTGCCACAATGAGCTGGCACTTTAAAGCCACCCGGACCCGGACAGGGTGAATGCCAAGTAAATATATCTACTTACAAAACTCTCAAGTTAATGGTCGACTCTATTGGGCTTAAAAGTCAACAAGTTGGGCCACAGTTCATCCCGCCACGTCCGAAGGATCTGCTTTGGTCTGCTCCTGCTCCTATCTCCTATTCAATTTGCATTGAGTATCATTGTTGTTGGTGTTGCTGCTGTCCTGGCTGGGTCACACACTATACAATGAACGCATAACGACTCGAACGAATGAAAGTGTGCAAATAAATATGTTTGCTGGGGGAAAAAGGACAGGAAAAAAAGCAGGAAAACTGCTGGGGAAGCCAGGGAGCGAATGGAGCTTATTCATAGTCCGGTCACAAATTCAACACCTACGCAACTATTGTGCCAATTTGGGGACCCAAGTTGACCTTTTTTTCCTGAGATGCCACCTCCCCCCCACAACCTGCGCCTGACAATGCATGCAAATGACGGCATTTTTTCTCTCCAGTCCGAGAAGTGGAATTAAGGGTGTGTTGTTGCCTTTTGCACAGCGAGAAAATCCGTATAGTTAATCAATTTGGTATATTTCAATCGAAAACTGATTTATAATGAAAGGGAAACTAATTAGTCAGGGTTTAGGATATATCTCTAAAATCTATTAAAAATACTGATGTAACTGATATAAAAACTCTTTCTTAAGTGCTTAAGTCAAGCACAGCAAACAACTTAAATATCTTGCGGTTCAATCGATATCTATATAGACTTTAAGGCTTTTGAGAATCTGATTACTTCAGGCACCATATAGTTTTCTTTCTCTGTATGCTGTTCCTTTTTTTTATTTTTGGAGCTCGCCCCTAGATTCCTTTGTGCCGGGGCTCTACTTCATTTTTGGGTTACTTTGCCCGGCTCACTGCTAATGTCTTCACTTTGGTGTGGTGCGGGGTGCTCGTCGGCCCGTCTGGCCGGGTATGGAATGGTCTGCTCTATGAGCTTGTTAGCACTCATAAAAGCACCTGAAAGTATGCCATTCCAGGAGGCCTTTGTAATTTTATGCCTGGCCTGCGACATCAACATCAACACCAAACGGCGGCAGCCGACACAGGAAAGCGGAAAAGCGGAAAACGGAAAACTTTAAGTCTTCAAATACTACGTTGGCTACGTGTCGCCAATGGGAATCTGTATGCTAATTCCTGTTGCCGGGGCTGCAAAACAAAGTCTCTGCTTCGTTTAGCTTTAATGCGTCATAATCAACACAATCATAATTTGCATGAGGCATGCTCCGCATAATTTTCCACATCATTTCCCAGGCAGCAGCAGCAGCGGCAACTAATATGCCACGGGAGTTGGAAATTAGCACTCGATGGTGGCCGTGGCCCCCCAGATCCATCCATCTACTAGAAGGAAACTTATGTAACCCAAAAACCACAAGAACAACAACAACAACAGCCACTGGGACAACATCTAGGAGCGAGTGCAGCTCATTGTTTGGGCCACTAATTGAACTCCAACACCGACACACACTGGCCCAAGAAAGCATGGCTCATTTAACCCCTGGCAGCATAGGGCCAAACCCTGATTTCGTGCCTGGGTTACACTTATTTTTTGTGGGTCCCTGGGACCCAAAACTTTTAATCTTGAGCTGATGCCCTGCCCCACTTCATCTCTCTCTGCTGTAAACCGAAAAGTTTCCATCACTTTGGCAGACTTTTGGGGCCCAAATAAATTATGAATTACACACATACATAGTACCTCCCGCGTTGCCATCAATTAGTTCAATAATTTATAAATTGTCCTCTTAATTAGCCGCGTTGTTTGTTTTTGAATGCTCATCAAATACATTGCAAAGTGCAATAATTATGCGTTAATCAATTCAGATTTACAGGCAGCCATGAAATATGAAGGCCACACATTTAATAATTGATTGAAACGAATGCGTGTTCAATGCAATGTGGCAAAGTCAAAAGTGGATTGGAAGCCACACACAGCAACGAGTCAGCTAACAAAAGCCACTTTAAGTTTGTCTTTGTTGGCTTTCCGACAAAGCCAATTTTACTTGGCCAAAGTAATTGAGTGCAAACGAGGGATTAAAGTCAAAACGCAGTCAATTGGCGCGAACAGCGTCCTTGGCCAGCTGAAATGTAAGTGCATTTCCATGCCATTTCGTGTTGTCAACCATTTTTTATTGTTTGCTGTTGGTTAAGCCGCCGCATGACACAAGCAACTTGAATCAGTGGCGGCCACGTGGCGTATACGCAACGCCTGATTTATGCATACTTAACAGCAGTCAGTCGACGGCACTAACTGACGCCCGACCACATGGCGTATGCGTCATATTTGAATAGTTTGCTTAATTATATGAATATGGCAAAAACGTTTTGCGGTCGCCATTTCACAGTTTCAACTGGATGATGATGCCTGTCACTACAGTTCTGGCCCGTTGTCAAGCACTCAATTGGCGGCAGCCACATGAAAGGTAGCCGGAAAATTGGAAAATGTAACGGCGAGCATTCCCTATTGATATTTTTTTTTTAAAGCGAGGGTAAAGCCCCTTAATTCGGTACCATCAAACTTATACGAATATCATCTCCGCCGACACACACGCATAGTATGTATATCCCCCGCTCACACACAATTAAAGTAAATGATGCTGAGCCTGGAACATCTTGTAGCAATATGAGAAAATAAATAACTTGATGTAGATGGGAATTACTTTTGCGTATTTTGTTTTGCATTTTGATGAGTTGCTGCTGCGTCTGTGCGTGAGCCGGGGCCGGGCCCATCCAATTTATGCCCACGGCTCTTTCCGTCTGACTACGACTATCAGGAGAAGGAAGGCATTCACATGAGTGGGAGCCGTGCCCGTGTCTACGTTAATGTGTGCTTCTAATATATCACGAAATCGATTTTACGCCTTGGTGAAGCTGGCAGGAGCCGACTTTGCCTCCGCTTACTTTGGAAACTTTAAGCACTGCTCATCACTCAGCTACACTGAAGACGCGACCCAGAAGCTGACCATGAATGTTTCAGGCATTGAATATTCCATTAATGCGCCGACAGGGACAGATGGATGATTGTCACTCAGTCCATGGCCATTCAAATTAGATCTGGGAGCCGGGACGTAGGTATAAATTCCAAATGATTTGCGCTGATTGCGCCGAGTCGTAATTAAAGTTTTACAACCTAATTAAGGCCAGCGAACCGAACCGAACCGAACAGAGCCCAATGTAAGCGTATGGAGACGGCTCAAGAGTTCTTCAATTAGGCCACGCGAATCGGACAGAAGGACAGACGGTCGGTCGGTTGGGGGCATAAACATTTTAATGACTGACGAAAAGGGCGATCAATGACAGGCAGTACGCATACACATTGCAGTCCGCATCCATAAAAGAGGCCATTAAAGGGCCGCGCGTAGTGTGTGCGTGTGTGCGGGTAATGGATGTGTTCACATGCGGACACATCCTGGCCGACTTTTACGGCTTTCCAATCAAATAATCACAGCAAACGTTTATCGCCTTCACAGAGGGCAGACACATTCTTATTCATTAGCCTGGTCCGAGCATAAAAAGGACACTCCACTCCAGGCCAAAGGATAACGCCCGCCCGCCGATGCTTGTGGAAGCCGCAAAAGCGCTGGCGGGAAACACGAGTAGAGAAAGTATCCCAGCCCGAGGGTCGAGTATCCAAACTAATTACTTGGCTTTTTGAGCAGAAAATGTAATAAAATTTTTAGCCAGCAGCGCAATGCAGTTAAAACACCTCCAAGTCCTTGCCTTGCCTCGCTTCTTCCCTCTCGCCAGGCTCCTTATTTAAATGTTGCACACTTTGGGGCGAACGGGCAGCCATAAAATTTCCGCCATTAGCAGGCACATTGTTGCCGGCTATTTCTATGATTAATACAAAACTTATTTATATACATTTTCCCCTTTTACAGTCCCCACTCCCCGCATCTCGCTAAGAGCTTGTTTTCAGCTCGCAGCTTCCTCTTGTTGCATGATTTACTTATCTCTGTGACTCGGCTTCCTTGCTTTCGGCTCCTTCTTCCTTGCGGCCATTTGAATTGCACTGTTTTTTTTATTTTTATGGCCAACGAGCGAACGGAATCCGCTGTGGCATAGTTTCTGTGGCTAAATACATTTGGATTGCCGGCTGGCTGGCTCTTGATGCAATTTAAATGATTAAGTATTTTTTGCAGAGTGCAGCGCAGACTTGCACCGGCGGCGGCTAAGCCGGGAAGTGATTTAAAATGTTCATGAAATTTCATTTCCCAGTAACTCATTGAAAATGCGTTGCCCAGGGTACGTCCCTTGGAAGTCAATTAAATGGTTCTGGGGAAACAATTTAACGCGAAACTGGGTTAGACCGCTTGTAGTACCTGGTGAGAGTATAGTAAAGGCTTAAGCTTTAGTTCTCTCTAAGAATAATAATAATAACACAATATTTCACATTGCTTTGAAAATTAAATACTAGTTTGTGAAAAGAAAAAATGGAACAAAGGCTTAATATCTCCTAGAAAGGAATAACGCAATTTTAATTTATAACAAAATCATAAATGTAGACTACAACGTTTACTACTTTTAGGCACCTTTTTAATAGATTTTAAGCTCTAAAAATATTACAAAAAAGGTTTAAACAACTGTAAGCCAATAGCTTTCAATGTTACCCCTTTTTATACAGAAAAATATATAAATATAAAGTAGCAGTCAAAAAGTCGCCCACGTTTTTCACCAACACACTGTCAAGCTTTAATTGGTTGATATACCAAATTTCAGCCTTGTTACTGCTTTTACCTTCGGGCAGTCTCAGTTTCATATTTTTTGTGCCATTTCAGGCCGCCTCAGTCGAGCAGAAGTTCCATTAATTTGGCCCATTCATTAATTGCGTCAGTCACTAATTTATAAGCGGCTGTCGGTGTCCACTTTGTTTCTGATGCCGAGTTTTTGTTTACATTCCGCCAAACAGGATACTCGCAGGACATGGTCAGCAAGGGGGGAGGGACGAAAGAGTGCGACAGGATGCGGATACTGACAATGGGAAATCATGTAATGTAAACCAAAGGGAAACATCAGCAAACAGCAAAGGAGGCGGCCAGAAGAGGAAGGAAGGAAAACCAGAAGGCAGAAGGGACTGAGATATGGACAAAGCGAGAGCTGGGCGCAAATTACATGTATAATCAAGTGAAGAAATACGAGAGCACATTAATAATCCAGATTCATTAAGGCGAGGCCCCAGAGAGCGGTGGCAGATCCACCAAAACAGGCAAAACAAACAAATTGCAAATTGCAGCTGGCAAGCAAAAATCATGGGAAAAGCGAAAGGGCAAAGCAAAAAACACAAAAAAAAAAAGGGGTGGAAATAGCCGATGCCAAATGGCAAATTGCTTGGCCAACACTTTTCCGGACTTAAGTGCGCTTTTCCCCTTAATGTTACCCAACAAGCGGATAAACATCGGACACAGATACATGGAAAATAAATTTGTATGATGATTTTGAAGATAATAGAGACATATTTAAAACCCTATTTAAAAACCCAATGGAACCAATGTGTAATAAATTATTACAATAATAAGATGGCTTTCATTAAAAAGAATATAGGTAAGAAAAATAGTTTTCCAAATGGTTTATTTTAGTATATTTTGAAAGGCATAGTTTTACTATAAAAAATATATGTGAACCAAAACAGATAATGCATGGTAAGTCCCACGATAAAGTCACTTATTGATATTTAAGGTGGAAGATAGCGCATAGAATAGAAAAGGTTTTCAAAGACTATTTAATGATAGGAAATTGTACTAAAAGCCGGCATAACCTTATTAAACTTGTAAATGTTACTTTAACAGCATTTAATTGCTTGAAACGTACTAAAGAGACCTTAACAATATTTAATTGCTTGAACCATGGATTGCTGGCCACAAGTATGAGTTCTCTTAAGCGGCTTAACACCTAGAATTAAGTTATAAAGCTCTTAGGTCGACGGTGGGCCAGTTTAATAGGACTCACTTAAGGCCATAGAGGATGCTCTAGCCAAGTCACACTTTTGCCATAAACTCATAACTGGCAAATGGAAATTTGTAGATGTTGTCAAATTTAATTAAACGCCACTTTCGGTTGGGCCCATGAATAATCGAGTGCAAATAAAGAGAAAATGAAATTATTTTGAATTTGTCACTGTCGCGGTTTGTTGGCAGTAAGTGGCTGACAGCTCTGCTTGGCTCCTCACCTGCCGGTTGCCAATGAGACAACCGAGAGAACAAGTGGGAGCCCGAGCACTCGAAACAAATTGCCACATCCTGGATGTCTCGTCTTCGCTCGTCTCGTCTCGTCTCGTCTCGACTCGACTCGTCTGGGGTTTGTGCACCTTGGCAACCACAGCAATAACCTCGACTTTGCCGCATAAATCTTCATCAGTCAAAGTAAGTAGAACAACAGCAGCAGCCACTGCCACAGCCACTGCCACGACTCCACCTCTAGATCCTCCAGATCCTTCTGCAACTCCTACCGTGCTCAACGGCACCTCGAGCAATTTTCTGGCGTTTCAGTCGCGGTCTGAGACTCAGTTTCGCTTTCATTTTATTTATTTATTTTATATTGCGTACCGGCTTTAATTAAAATTTATTTAAATACATTTTTTTCGGCAATCATTATGCCTGCAAGGATACGTTTCGCGCTCGAGCTCAAGTTTCCTTCCCAGTCCCCCGGTGGCTGTGCAAGCGTGATTTATAATGAAAAGTTCACAGTCGCCGGTCGGCAGCGCTAACGAAATGCAAACATGCATACTAATTACATTTAAAACCGTCAGCTAAGCCAAGTTAAGCACGAGAATAAATCCTTTCTGGCTCGAGGAGGGAACGGGCAGGGGCAGGGGCAGCGGGTACAAAAAATGATTACAAGTGTAGGATGTGTAAAAAACGGATCTCCCTTTGTCGCTGTGTGCGCGGGAGTCCTCATCCCCTGGATATTATTTGTAAATGCTGTTTAGAGCTGCCGCTGAGAGGCTTTTCTTTTCGCCGCTGTCGCTGTTGGTTTTCCCTTTCTACGCTGCTGCTCTTTGGGGCTTATTATTTGCATATTTCTGGGAAGGCAGGGAAACCAGGGAAAGCAGGAAAAGCAAAGCAAAGGAGTGGATACTCCTTGGCCAGCGCGTGTTAGTGGTGCTATATCTTTCGAATCCACTCCAGATCCAATCGCAGCTGGGTCAGCGGATACGGTGCTCATTTCGGAATGAGCAATCTATGCTAATTCAATCCGAGAGCCAACCAAAAGCAAAAAAGAAATACTTCACCATATTCGAAGGCTTCGCAGATCCCGCTCTTTCGACAAACATTAAGCGGAATTAAATTCCAACACGCCTCTGATGTGGCTAAGAGGGTTTCGGCCCACTCCAGCTGGCGTTTCTTTCTCATCATCGGCCCGGGCATGTTTACACAGCTTTCTTTTTCTTTTCCCAACGTCGCCGGCTTTCCCGCTTTTCCTTTCCTGTTTTAAAGAGAATTTCTCAAGAACACAAACTCCGGGGCGAGAGTGCTAATGAAATTATGAGAGTGCGTGCGGAATTTTTTTATGATAATGTATTTAATGAAATGCCATATGGTTGTTTATTAGCATATTAAATATTTACGCTGACAGTTGGGGGGGGGGGGCTGCTGTGGCCACATCACGTATACGCACCCCAAACTTCAATGAGAGTCGCAAATAAACGGGGATTCTTATTCGCTCCTTGTTTGCAGTAGAAAATGTTAATTAGCTGCAATGTCGCTTAGATTTTTCATTTGTTTCTGGCCAGGCGGCATCGCCATCGCCATCTCCATCTGTTGCTTTAATTTTCTATCTGAGCGATTTAATTAACGGCAACCACCTGACATCCGCACACAGCTCAATAAGGATCTCGGTGCCTGAGAGCCTTGGCGAATTTTCGCCTGATTGGTTAATGGCAGCTGCTGTTTAGCTATGTATCTTAGTATCTGAGCAGCTGTGAATCTCTATAGCTATATAGCTGTGTATCTGTGTATCTGCTTAGCAATTACGTGTATGCCTAAGCCATAAGTACACACACACAGAGAGAGAGGGAACTGCCTGTCAGATGATTAAGCTGAGCAAACATTCACCCAAATAGACGTTCCATCGCTTCGCTGCATTTCAATTATTTGAACCTCCTGCCTTGGGCGTAGCAATTTAAAGTTGCTTTAAGGCGTGTCTCTCTCGGATCAATAAATCGAAGCCTCATCGATTCATCGCTCACTACTTGAATATCGAATTGACGAAATCGTGTCACTCGCATAAACATCACACAGACACACACACGAGCAATTATCCCCAAACATGGCACACTTGTCTTCCTCCCTGACACGGGTCCTTGTACCCACCCCTCAACCGTGGGAAATCTGTTGAGCCGAAGAAAGTCACAGGTCTGCCATAGTGTTCCCCATTAGTTGCTGACGAATGCACAGGGAGAAAAGGTCGAGGGTCAATACTAGATACAAATTATGGTTGAATAAATGAGGGCCAGAAAAATACTAATATGCATACGATAAATCTGATTAACAATGCAAGTTATGGATAATTTGTTAACATAAAATACTAGCAAGCTATAAAAATACTATACATTGTTGAACATAATATAACTTTGGTGAGACTATTCTATCGGGATGTCCAACTCGAAAACATCTAAAATACTTGGCACCATCACTTTATATCTTTCCTGGGTTAAGTGAGCCTAAATTGCATTAATATAACTTGGAAAAAATTGGTTAGTAATAACTTTTCAATAGGAGAATTAAAAATTGGCTTCTAAAGTGAATTTTTGACCGAAAACGAAAGATATATGTAAGCATAAAACAACACTATATATTTACTTAAAGAAAACCCTGTCCATTTATATGTACAAATTATTAGGCACAGTCTCTTCTGATTAGTTATTCATATTATTATTATTTATAATAAAGGCATGGAAAATGTAATGTAAATGGTATTAAAACAACAATTCATATAGGTTACTGTCTGCCACTAACTTGCATATATTTACTTGACTAGCTTTCAATAAACTAAATGCACAACTTTCCCAAAAAAAATATAATAAATTAAAGTAGAAAAAATATATTAATTATGTATATAATCGCATCATGTTAAGAGCCTCTTTTTCGTTGAATATATGCTGCAAATAGGTATATATCTGGGCATGACAAAGGCAGCAACAAAATGCTGCCTGGAATGCCGGAGATTTAGGCAAGTGATACATCAGCTGCTGGGCCGGAATGGGGGCGAAATGGGGCGGGGCTCAGGCCTAAAAACGGGTTAATGAAAATGAATGCGACACTCGCAGCTCTTCCAAGTTGGGCTCAACACTTTTGTCATATACAATCTACGTTATGCACATGACTGTGTATGGGTGTGTAGAGTGTGTGGGGTGTTCGGGGTCCTGCCACATATCCTTCCCTTTCGGTGCCTGGGTTTTTGTGCACTTTTCCATGGACCTTTTGTGTTTGTCCCGTGGGGGATTTTAACATAATGAATGAATATGAATTTACTGTGACATTTTTAACTGTGGCGATATTTTTCGTGTTGCTGGCTTTTAGGCGCTAGCTCTTTGTTTTCTCGTTTGTCTCGCTGCTTCCGTCAAGTGAGTGCACATAATATATCCCTCCACACACACACTGATATCAATCATTGTGGATTATAAAATGTGCCACTGACTGACTGATGCACGACGGCGAAATGAGCCGACGAAAGAGACAAGTCAGCAGTTACACTCGGTTGGGGCTTCTTTCTTTCTTTCTGTCTGTTTTTTTTTATTATTATTTTTTTTTTTGGGAACCCCCCGCGGGGCCAGACAGTTGGCAAATGTATCATTAATATATAATGCGCCAAAAGTATGCAAAACTTTTTCTGCTGCCACTTTTTGCGCAAAAGCTGTCAACAGACCTGACTCCCTGCCCGCACATTAAGCGACTTTCGTGGCAGCTAAAAGCCAAAGTGGGATTAGACTGCGGTCCCATATTGGATTTTTATTTCAGAAGGTTATTAAATGATCCACCCATGAGTGTGACGCTCTCTCTCGCTGTGACCATCTGTATCTTTTGCCCAGAAAATGTCAACATTTGCTTAGCAGCTCGTGCACACAAATCAACTTTAAGGCCTCCAGCAGCAGGCAGCAGGCAGCACAGAAGCCAGGATTTAGGACTCAGTACGCAGGACTGTGGATTCTGGATTCAGGATCCAGGAGAACATAAAACTAACAGCCATCGAGGCATGTTAAGCCAACTGCAAATTGCCTCTCGGCTGCAGCCACAAAAGAGTCAGCTTATTAACTGCCTGACAACTTTCCTAGCATACATCAGGGTGGCTGCACCTGCAGCAAGCTTGCGGTTGCCAGGAGAAATAATTAAAAATAATTACGACCATGCTGGCAAACAGGAGCCACATACATAACCACTGGGCCCAGCCGGATCGGCCTGGGATATGAAGTTGGAATTGCGTTCAGAGTCTCTCTCTCTCTCTGTGAGCTGGCCAATGACAGTCGTAGTCGGAGTCCGAGTCGTAGTCTCAGTCGTAGCCGTTGCAGTAAAATTAATAACTGCACACACGAGCCAAAAAGCAGCACACAGGACACAGCACAGAGACATCCACAGACCCTGTCATTTCTTTGCAGATTTTCTTCTCAGCAGCTATTGTTAAGTGCACGCAGAGAAATTGGATACATTTTTGCCACAAGTTCAATAAGCAAAGAGTTTTTTACAACAAATACGTAGGTTCTTGGTGAAAGAAACCGCTATTCGCTATTTTGATATACCAAAAAAATTAAATATAATATAGAATTAATCTTGAAATAAATAAGGGTAATTTATTATCTTATAAAAGTTTTTTTATCATGGGCAATTTTTATATCTTAGCCAATATAAATATATTATTAAATGTCCTTTATGAAATATGTAGATACTCTTTAAAGAAACCATCTTAAAAATGCTTACATTTTTGATTTAATAACTTATTTTCTGTGTAGAAGCTGTGCAATACATGTTTCGTAATAACAGCAATTGCAGGAGATTTCTTCTTCGTTTCCTCCTGGCAACATGCTAAGGCCACACATTAAGTATACGCAATGTTGTCCGTAACAAAGTCAGAAGTACTGCATACATACGATGTGGTGGGTATTCCATCAGATTTTGGAATTTCACACCAGCTCAGGAATCAGATTGTGGTTTATGTGCTTGCTTCGAGAAACTCGTGGCACTTTTAATCTCGCATTCCGAAAATCAAACAAAATAATAATTAAAGCAGTTCCATGCGGAACCCTCTCGCTCCTTCGAGACTTCGTCGAGGCAACACGTGTGGACAATTCTCTGCCTCTGATAATGGGATGTGGGCTTAAGTGCTACATGGACAAGGACAAGCATTTAGCAAAAAGGGGCAGCTCCGGTCGGCTCCTACTGAAATTATTTTAGATTGTCGCTCAAAGTTCGGACAGAAGGGGCAAAAACAGGACTTGTTGTACATCATGGGCCGTTCTAGGGGCCATTCACTCGGCTTTTAGCTAAGCTTTGCTTATGGCCCGGCCGGCAAATTATCAAATCCATCCTACGCACTGTCCAGGGCTTGGGGGACCGCCCGAAGGATACGGGGAATCGGATCGGCCGCCCTGGGAGAGCCATCTAATGTCCGCACGTAGTAGCTCTCTCTCACTCTCGTCCTGTGAAATTTAACATATGTGCCCCAATTTGTAAGTGTGTGTGTTTGTCCTGTGTATTTGAGAATTGTGCAATTTTTCAGGCACACACACAGAGGCCCATCGTGCCCCAGGGATAATCAGATTGAGACCAGATGGAGGCCCGAGGAGCTGCTGCTGCTCCTTGCGGACACCAAGGCTTCCTCTCTCGCTGCCTTTCGCCTCTTGACAAACTTTATTTAATGCCGTAATTTATTGTGAGCAGGCCGGCGAATGCGTGGCAACAAATTGAAACTGAATTGAGGTCCTGCCAGGACACAGCCGAAACAGCCCCTGGCCTCGGTCATTAGCTGTTTGCGCAATTAATATCAAAAGTCAGAGGCGGCAGCAATCCATATTTGCTCAAGGTTCTGCCGACTCAGACGTCTGTCGATATTGTTTCCAATAATACGCAGATACGTCACAGATGAAAGCCATTCCCCGGCTCAGACACGCTTTAATTACACAACGGCCTTGCTGCTGGGGCTTTTCATTTTTTAATTGGTTCGCTTCATTTTTTGTTCTTTTTTTTTTTTTTTGATACCTCAAAGAGCTGTCAAAGCACCGCGCACGCAGATAACAAAGCCGCCAAAACTGCCACGTATTCTAGCTTAATATGCACGCGGGCACCACAAACGCGAAACAAAAACCTACAAAACAAAAAAAAAAAAAAAGGAATAACAAAAATTGCTGGCCGTTATGGGAATTCGCCCAAAACAAACATTTACCCAACGCCACGCAGAAAAACACCAGCAAATTGTCGCGCTCAGACTGGGGCTGAAAATGTCTGCGAGCGATGCCATTTTGATCAGCCATTGAGGCGGCTTAATTACTGCGACCAGGCAGCCGCCTGATGGCCCCAAAGAACACCCGCCAATGAAATGGCCAAGTGCAGGTCCTGCGAGGCTACGGCTACATAAAAGGACATTTTGCCAGCGAGCGAGCGTAAAAAGTTCAATAGATGGCCGGCCATGAATGTCAATGAGAGGGCGAACTCTCTGGCACATAACCCGCATCGCCCGGAGAAATATGAAATGAAATTCAAATGTTTATAGGCCGGCGAAGAGGAACGAGAAGCGAATTTTCGGGGTCATCGCTCGCTGCCAGCGTAGCAAAGTTTTCCGCTCAATCTTGTAATTGGCCCAGACTAGACGGGAATATGCTGCGACCTCCTTAACCCCTTTCTGCTTATAATTCAGCTCTTTAGGGAGGACCGTGGGAGTTGCGGCAACCTTTGCCTAGTTTTCACAATCATTTATTACGTATACGCAGCGTCTTCCGCTCGCCATCGTTTTTTTTGTATTATTCGTGACCAAGTTTAATTGCTTTCTGCTGTTTTTAACGGCCCGCCCAATTGTTACTTTATTCCTGTTGTTGCCGTTGCCGTTGCCGTCGCTCTTGGCCACTTGCCAATGCACTCGAATTCACACACAGCTGCACGCAGTTGCAGTTGCATTGCAGCCGCTGTTGCATATTCCCAGGCACTGAAATTCGATACCCTAAGTCGGGGGATACTCGGTTTTGGTAGAGTGTTTGTCCCGGTCTCAGCTAGAGAGATTTATCACTAAAATGTGTCCGTTTTAGTTCGAGCTATATCTATTTAACATCAAAAATAAATATATTTATTAAAGAAAAATATTATTTGAGTTATTTTTGTATGTTTTAAATACTTTTTTAGACCTCAAACTACATTTTAATGTGAACTTTGTAGAGGAAGCAATATTTGAACTATTTTAACAAAGCCACAGATTGGATTTTTGTTACCTAGAACAATTTAATAAGCAATTACACTTTTCTTCTTCTTTTGAATTGTTTTATCCTATATAATATATAATAAAATCACGAAAGAGTATTCAAAGAGTCGGCTAGATATTTTATTGGTTTCACTTTTTCGCCAAAGGACACCACAAAATTAAGGCAAATGCTTGAGTTCAGTGAACCAAATATGGAACAGTTGTTGGTTGGCTGCTTGCTTGTATTTTCATTAATTCTTTTTTCATTTTTGTAGTATTTGTTTTTATTTTGTATTTTTCGTGGCGAATATATATGTGTGTGTGGTGTGTGTGTTCCGCTTTTCAGAGAAAGCAAATGCGCATAATTGTCGAGAGCGAGCCATAAAAATGTAGAACATGACAAGCGCCCATAAATGTTAGTTGGCTGTCAATTCGTGTTCGCAGCTGGATAACCCAGTGAAGTTTTTGGCCAGGAGGAATGCTAGCCAGTTTAATTAAGTGTTCTCTGTATTCCGCTAACCCACTCCCCCGCTTACCAACTCTATACTGGAGTGGGGGGCAAATCAATTCGAAGCGGATGGATGCCACCACCATTCCCACACTCAGCATATCAAAGGACTCGCAATCCGAAATCAACAAGGGAGGCGTGGCAAACTTTCGGCCAACAATGGCTGAGGAAACGGGAAATGAAAAACGCTTTGACTGTATAAGGGCTCCAAAAAAGGAAATGACACATCAACACAATTGCAGACAGTTTGTATGTGAGGCACACATGTAACAGCAGCAGCAGCGGCGGCGGCAAAAAAAAAAGCGAAAGTGGGCGAAATGCTGGGAGGGGCGATCCAAGGCGAAATAAATAAATATGACACGCGCGAGCGCATGAGAAATGCGTCAGCCCCCCGGGCGCCAAACGCTGTTCACAGTACCAGCAACTGGTAACTGGCAACAGGGGGGGAGTAGCCAGCGGGAGGCTGCAGCAACAATAACAAACCAGTGAGGCAGACATGTACAACAAATAAATAAGGGACAAGTAGAGCGAACTCATTCCAGCCTTCGACTATTTGATACCCCTTCAAGGACTCTCAAGGAAAATATAATGAGATGAGCAACCAACCCTTGAGCATTCAAGAAAACGATCCAGTGACTTGTAAATGCAAATTAAATAATTATCCTCCCATAAATTAAAAGAGCAAACTAACTTAACAACAGAACAAAGAAGCCATATTATCCTGCTTAAATTTAATTAGAAAATAAAACAAAATCACTAAGCTACAACTTTCCAAGTTCGTTATTAATAATTTCAATCAATTTCCCTAGAAAACCATATATTTTCCTCACAAAAACACACAAAGCAATTCAATTACCAAATATTAAATACATTTTCAATGAAATATACTGACACAGGTCAAATCAAACACAAATTTATTGCCTGATACCACTTTATCCTATCCATTAATTTAAGAAAATTAAGTTATATTGTGTTCTGCAAATTGATAACAATTAAATGTTATGTTACCGACCATAAAAATATTTACTTAAATAGTCATAAATTCTTTGACCCACTGAAACTTATAATCAGCTTAGATTGGATTGAACGGCAATAATAATGGGAATTTTTTAGTTTTAAAAAGTGTTATTTGGTTGTGTTTTAATCTGAAATAGAAAGGCCATAAATTATTTGAACAATTATAACCCATTAGAACTGTTAGCTAATTAGTTTGCTTGTATGCTAATTTATTAAGACTATATACCACATTTGACATTTGAAATAAATGGGTGGCATTAAAGAAAAATTATATATGGCTTTGGATAAAAATATTTATGCCGCGACATTTTTGTGTCTATTAGATAGAAGATGGGGAGTTTTCAAGCCTAAAAGGATGAAAATCTAATTGAAAATATGGATACCCTACTCAAAAATATAGTAAACATATGTAGAAATATGTAAAATATCATATAAATAATAGAAAAAATGTCTCTATCAGTATCTTAATGATCCGCTGCGATAGTCTACCCCTGGGCTACCCTATGGGGGTATCACCCAAAAATACAGCGACGAAAGGATAAGGAGCCGATGCGGCTCAGTTCTCAGCGATGTCGACGTTGCCGCCGACGTCTTTTTGTTGCTGCTGATGTGTCTGTGTGAAATATGTTGGAATGACAAAGCAATAAAACTGCTTCGTCGGGGAAGCACGCAGCAGTAGCAGCAAAAGCAGCAGCAGCAGCAAAGCCAGAAGCAACACCAACGGCAACATAGACAATTGTTGGTTGTTTCCTGCTAGTTGGTTGCCTTAAACATGCTTATTTCGGCATCTCCCACTCCGACTCCGACTATATCCTATCCTATACCCCGCCATAGCCCGGGCGTTTTGTGTGAGGAATTTTTAATAAAAGCGGCTCAGACAGGCGGCTCAAAGCAACATCTCATGTAGGTTACTGGCACGCCCCGGGAAAAAACAGCAACAAAGACACAATCTCTGGCCTGGCCTGGCCTGGGATGGGTGAAAAGTTTGTCCCCAGCACGTGTGACGTGTCCCGGAGTCCCCGTGTTAATAAAACGAATTTTACTTGGGAAATGATTGAGGCCTACACGATTTTTAGAGCCGCGCAACTGGTTTATGTTGCTCCTGTGGATTTATCGACAGGCCCCCGCCCGAAACTTATGGCGAGAATATCCTTTTTACGACACTTGTCTGTCTGTCTGTGTGTGCTGTGTGTGCTCTGTGAGTGTTTTGGTTCAATTTGGGCTGCCACTTTGGCTAAAGGCTTTAAAATCGAGAGCTGAAAGCTGGGAGAAAGCGCAGCTGGCGAAGAGTTGCCCGCTTTCGATTGCCGAGTGCTTTTTAATAGCCACGTCGCTCTTGGCTCAAGGCTGTTGGCGGTCGTAAAAGCAACAATGGCCAGGAAGCGGGAATGGAGAGCTTCAGATCTCCAGAGAGTCTCCCCAGTCCCCCCTCTAGTTTAAGCTAATTTATGGCAGCATCTAATTTGGCCGACAATAAACAAAACAATTCGCAGCCATGCTCGGACTCTGAAAATTAGTTGAAATCAAATGCATAAATTTTCTTTCTTCTCGGCTGATTCAGTTTTCTCATCGTTTTTGCTCTGCGCTACAGTTACGTGACCAAAATAGTTGAGTTTTGCCAGGAAGACGCTCTCTCTCTCTCTCTCTCTCTCTGTGCCAAGTGAATCAAAAAATAATGCTCATATATATATACGCACATGGTTTCCGCCTCCTAAAACATCCTAAACCTCACCACTCATTTCCCATTGAAGCAAAATAAAAACAATTTTCTTTATTTTTTCGTGGCGAAAACCTAAAAAACAACAAAGACCATACTCAGGGGACCTACAACAACCTTGCTCGAGCACACACATAACACAGAAAAACCTTGGCTGTCATATAAATGTCAAATCCATAAGTGTTACGAAGGCAACGGTAAAAAAATAATGCCGGTGGTTTGACCTGTTTAGAAACGGAATCTTAATAAGGCAAACTTTTGGATTTGCTTAAAAAAATAGATGTGCCACGGCTCTGGGAACTGGAAAACTTTTCATCTTTGCTGTGGCAACAACTTTGTAGTACAAGTTTAATTAACAAACTAGTTGGCAGAACTTGGCGATTCCTTCTAGCCTCCGAAACTCCCTTGACAACTCGGAAATTCTTGTAGGTAAGTACTTGGTGCCAAGAGGTATTTTCTAAAATATGTCAAGCAGATATTACCTGACTTTACACGTGTTTTTTTATTACCTGTAATAAAAATCTAACCTTGGGGTATTATGAGAAATTATTCATTCCTTTACCTCAGATCCTCACAAGGTTTTAATTGCCTAACCAATAAGATTATCTTTGAAGTTCCTAGAATACTTAAAATAAAAGACAAAATACCCCTTTTAAATGTATTTCCTTGACTTTGCAAGAAGCTTTCATCAGAAATTCTGGGAATTTTATATATAGCAAGACAAACCCACACAGGTTTGGAAGTTGGAAGGTTTAATAATACATTTGAACGTCTGTTTAAGCCACCAGGTCTCTAGAGTGTTTCGTTTCAAGGTTAAAGAGGTTCCCAAGGCTTAGATTTTATTTAAATAAACTAACACTTTCTGGCAGTTTTCAAATATCTACTTATCTAAATAACACCCTAAGCCATGTCTAGTCTCAAATGAAGCCCAATTGTCAATTAAATGATTAATGGTGCCCTTTGAGCTCCTCTCTATGTTGCTTATGCTAAAAAAAAAACGTAGTCTGCAGCCCTTCCGGCTGAACTTTTCGCCACCCATTCATCACAGATTCCAGCGAAGCCATATGCCATTAAAATCAACACAAGAGAAAGTTTGTTTCTTCAAGCCGCTTTTGGGAATAAAAAATATGCGTTCTTTTTGAAAGGAACATTTGTCTGTGGGTGTAAATATACATAAATGTATATATATATAGATGGGGAATCAGTGATAACGTGAGGTTGTATGAATAACCTGAAGCCGCCGGCAAATAGATCCTACGGCCGAACCCTTGAGTATGTGCTTTGCATACTTCAAGGCGCCCCCGCCACCGAAAAACTCATCGAGCTGGAGTCTATATACTACAGAAAGTGTGCGTGATGCCAGGCACTTGTCTGGGCCAATGCGTCGGTTCATTCATCAGTCTGACACCGCTGAATGATGTGCTCCACTGATTACCACTCCAGCGATTCCCAATCAATTATTTTATAACAGCCACATGGCTTTTGCATTAACCAGACTCAACTGCAAAATCACGTCAGCTATTATCATTTCATTTTTTATCCCCACTTCATTCACTGTGCAATTTTTCCCTTTTTAGCGTCACGAAAAATATTTACAAAAATACTTAACCGAGAAACTCGGAAAAACCGCGCTTCGTGCGAGAGTTATGTGGTGAAAAAAAAGGGGGGAAACCGTTTGTTTGCCTTAAATGGCAAACAGCTGTGCAAATAACTGCAATTTTGCATACCGCGTGTCACGCACAGGGAAACGGGCAAACCGCAAGGACAAAATTTATTTATTAATAAACCAGCAAACCAAATAACACGGGACCGCGAAGGACACGATCGAAAGTTTTATGAATTCATTATGGAAATATGCGCACGCATTTATCGAGTTTATTCCCCTGTCAGATAATTGGAGAAAAAGTGAGAAAAAGTATATACACTTTTTAATAAAACCAACACTCTTTTTTCCATAAAATTCTGTATTGAAATCAAAACAACAATATAGAATGCATATATGAAAATTTATTCATAAAAAAGTCTGATTTTTTAAACGAAATAAACAATTTCCAAACCCCGAGGAAGTTTATTGAAAAGAGAGCTGCTTCAAATTGAAATTTATGACAGAAACCCTTTCCCAAACCCGTCATAAATTTCAATCATTTTGTAAGCAAAATAAACACTTTTCCAGGTTAATGCTTTATAATTACATTTTAATATTTAGCCTTGTCAAAAGCAGTTTCAGGTTAAATGTCAAATTGTTAATTACATCAAACAATCGCCGCCTCTGGCCAAATGTATAAACTAATCCAAACAAAATTCTTCGACGCGCACGCAAGGAATTTGTTTTGATTGCTTTGCCTTTTTGCAGGTTTTCAATTGCCAAAATGTGTAATTTCTGTTTGTCTGCGCTTAACCAACTTCAAGTAGCTTTTAGCCAAATGAAATGCCCAGACACAGACAGATGCCAGAGGAGGGAAAGCCAACAAGAACGGGGCGAAGGACCGCCTCAAAGGCGGCGAAGGCAAAGGAAACAATTTGCGCAAAAGTGAATTGCATTTGGAAAGTATTTCATTTAGGAATCACAAAGCGCCGACGAACAACTGC
This sequence comes from Drosophila orosa, assembly GCA_018904745.1. NCBI lineage: Eukaryota > Metazoa > Arthropoda > Insecta > Diptera > Drosophilidae > Drosophila > Drosophila orosa. The sequence goes on from JAEIIH010011676.1 coordinate 27,551, forward strand.
AAGGCAAATGATGGAAAATTATATAAAGATGCAATTTGCAGCTTTCTGAGATGACAAACGGGAAAACAAAAACAGAAAATTGAAAAGTGGAAACGGAAAGCTGAAACCATAAACCAGAAACTGAAAACGTTAAACCGAAAACTGAGATCCGAAAAGCCAAGCCATAGTTTCGCGTGTCAACTGCAACATGCCACATGCAACGATGCAACATCAACAGCAACGGAAAACTGCAGCCTGCAGCGTTTTGACCCTGACCAAGCTTCAACAGCATTTTTCAAGTGTCTGCCGCTCGTTAGTATTTGTTAGTTTTTGCGTTATTTTTTATTTGCCACATTTCTATCTCTATCTCTATCTCGGCGGCCGTGCCTCTCCCATTTGATGCATTGAAAGTGAGATTTTCGGCCCAGTGTGTGGGGCAGAGTATTATATAAAACTGTTTGCCCGACCCACACACACACACATTGCATGTGGCAGGATACACTCTGCGGTTCGCCATTCATCCTCAGACCCTTCAAATGGTCTCCGGACCGACCTTGATGCCAGCGAAACTAGGACTAGGACTAGCACCCGGTCTTGAGTCAGGACAGAGCCAGGATTGCACACAGAAAAATGACAATTAAATGTTAAAATTAAGCTTAGGAAAAAAGCGTATCATTAAATTGGCACGGAAAAAATCTAGACAATGATATTTCGAATATATAATAACTATTTAAACTCTTCTTTATTTAATTAAAATGTATTTTACCTGTAACATTTCAGAAAGTCTTAAATACTTAAGAACTTAATCCTTGAAATACATTTAAAATGCCACATTGAAAAGAGCTGAATAAATAATATATTTTTTAGTAAAACAAGTAAAATATTTTCAGTAGAAATCACTCAGAAGCTACCATGGCTATTTGGTCTTAACAAATATTCTAGAACATAGAAACCCTGTTTTTTTTTTTTAATCGCCTTTTCCTTCTGTGTGCGGCATCAGTTTTCCTAGAACGTTTGTGGCTTCTCCGCTTTTTGGGGGTCACACACAGATGGGCATTAAATGCTTTCACCTTTTGACTTGCTCAGGAGCAAACAGAGACAAAAGGAAACTTTTCCGACTCTGTAGCGGAATTAAAATTCTTAGCACAAAAATTAAAGAATTTCAATTCGCATTCTCCCCCCAGCATCCGCTTCCCCTCGTTCGCTGGTTCCCGGAAATTAGAAGGGAAATCCTAGGCGACAAAGGGAAAACCCATCGAGAGAGAGGGGTGGGTAAGGGCAACGACGGCGGTCGGGGGCAATTAGAGCAGCCAGCGCTTTGGCGCAAACAAATTAAATTTAATTAGAAATTAAATGAAAATAAATTGGATTATTTAATTAAAAAGCCCGACAACGGACGAGGCGACTCACCTCTGAGCAGCACCATCGACAGCAGCAGCAGCCAGCCGATGAGCCAGTTGAGTAATCCAAAATTGGCTCTGGATGGCAGGGACATTTTGCTGCTGTTTCTGTTTCGGTTTCTGTTACTGTTTCTGTAGCCGAGTCCCTGCAAATGTATCTTTGTATCTTGGTATCTGTGTCCGTGGTTGTTATCCGCAAGTTTATTGTTATTACGCTTGTACTCGGCACGCGATCCTGCGGCAGCTCTTGGGGGAGGACTTGGCCGGTCAACTAACGATTCCGTCAAATTAGAGCCGGGCACACTCTCGGCTAAGCTCTGCCTGGGGAGCAATGAAAGTTCTGAGTTCTTTTTCGCACTGACAGTCGGTTTCCCTTTTCTTTTTTTTTTTTTGCTTCGAGGGGTCTTAATCTGCTGCGGATTGAGTTTTACACAACTTTTTTTTTTGCGTTTTAATGGGCGACGAGCACTTGGCCGCCCAAAAGCCGCTAAGTAGGCAGCACTTGGCGCGGGTTTTTCTTTCCTTTTTAATTTATAGCACTCGTTCACTGTACTCTCAACTGTAACTGTAACTGTAACTGCTCATTACGAGGCCTATGCATGTGGCTATTGCATTTTAATCGCCGTCATTAATTCGCCATTAACACGCAGGGCCGTCGCCGTCCACTCATTAGGCACACACTCTCTCTCACTCTCTGCACCACAACACACCAGTCTGACTATCTGGAACTGAGACTATAACTGAAGCTGAGGCTGAATCTAAATCTGAGTTCAAATCGCGCACATAAATCAGGGACGCGTGCTTCTCGTTCGAGGCGCAGGATGAAACTGACTGGCGCTCGGCGGTCGTGTGACGAATGCCGCCACCGCCATCGGAAGCGAAGGCTGGCCGTGTTATTCGGGCTTCGTCACTGCTCGGCCCGCGCGGCTAAGAGAGTGCAGAGAAGGCTGCCAGAGAGCAGCCGAGCAGCTCTTAGGGCCGGGTTATTGGAGCACGAAATTGCCAAGCAACTTTCGAGTGGAGCTATTAAGAGTCTTTGTTTGTTTATTGCAAGTGCATTGCCCAGGCACTCAATCGTACTTCCATCTGCATTGAAATATTTGTAAATATTTTCGTATTACTCCCAAGGATATGATTTAAAAAATCCTAACTTGCTGTTTAATTTTTATGCAATTTGCATTACCAGAAATGCTAAATGTTTTACCTGCTGTAAATGTGAGTTTACAGATTGTAGCGTTTAAAAAATGTGTTATTAACTTAACAGTAATAAAATGGGATTTAACTTAACTTTAATAAATATATATTCGTATAAATATAGCTTTAATCCAGCAAAAACTATTTCACATATTTGTAAATTATGGTATAACATTTTTTAATGATGAGTTTCAAGGTGCTTACACATCGAATCACTTCTGGACAAGCCTTGACACACAAAATAATATGTGTGAGTTTTCATAAAGTGAGTTTTGATTTACGGAAATTAAATCTCAATTTAATATTAAATTATAATTGATTTTTATGTTACAGACTTATAGAGTATTAGATATGTAATAAAACATGAAAATATATTCACTGCTTAATTTGTTTGTAAATTAAACACCTGTTAAGAACATTGGCTTTGAATTAAATTAATAACTTGTGGCTATGCTATAGAAAACCAACAGAAACCAATATTTATTTCAAATAATGTTTGCATAATTTTATAATAAATACGTATACGCAATGCTGAACCTACATTTTATTTTAATCATCTAATATCCTTTTTCTTTTTGTCATTATAATGTACTGCAAGGTTTCAGTAAAGGTTTATTAGATTACATTCAAGTTTTAATACAAACATATTAAGTATTTGAAACTGGTATAATTGTCCTATAAAACGCGTACAGCAATTAAAATGTAATAAGCGGCCATCCTTCCCTATCCAGGATACTTTCAAAAGGACAACACAACACGAGATATTAGAAAATGGGCAAAAGTAAGCGAATATATCCTGGCGTAGGTCAGTTAGGGATGCGTATAAGAGACCGTTTTCACTCTTATACTCCCACAAAATAAAGAGAAAATTTCCCCAGCGGAAAAGCATTCTCAAGCAGCTGCTGGTTTCGACTCTTATCTAAACTTCTCTGCAGTCCAACTGACCAACAAAAAGTGCATTTTTAATTAATGCCCCGTAATTAGCCGTTTTTTCGCTTCTACTTCCCTTCGGCGGGGATTCCCTTATTCGTGGCGACCCAACGCCCGCCCCCACGTAAACAAAGGAAAAGCACACACGAGAATTTCAATCAATTTGCGAAACTTTTAATTACAAGTCAATTTAATTTTGAACAAACAAACAGATCAAATGCACTCGATAACACCCCCCCGATGACCCGCCCCGGAATGGGTCAAGCAGAATCGTTTAAATCAATTAAATTAATTATTGCCAATTGCGGATTGACCCAACTTTTTCTCCCACTGATTACATATTTAATTAATTGGCCCAGCTTTTGGCTTTCACAGCTTACGAAACTCGGACAGTGTCGAATGTAACGCGGGCATTATGCAACCATTTTGCGGATTTATAAATATATATCTGCCCCACACAGCCAAGGTCGCCGCAATTAGCGCCCCAAAAGCCATTACTTCGCATTCGATAGCACGTGTCAATCGCAAGCCGATTATAGATTAAGTAAAAGGCGAAAAACCAAAGGCAGTAAACTTTTTAATTGAAACAATTTGTAAAATGTTGCCCTATATTGGCCCATCCCCCAAAGGAACCTCCCCCCAGCCTCAAATGAAAGCAGACAAACTTTCAGGTCGCGCTTTTAATCCTCGTCCTTGGAGCCTTGAGCGTTCAGTTCACCTAGAAGTAACCGCATTCAAGGACTCCTCCACTCCCACTCCCAGTTTATTGAATTACGCGCCTGCTTTAACAAAAGACAAAACGAAAATATTCCGTATTGATTTTCCATATTGACAAACAAGTTACTCCCCAAAAAATTGGAAAAATCTGGCCACGGTTTGTTTTCTAGCTTCGTTTGCCAAATCATTATTCCAATCAGAGACGCACGCGCGGCTCACAATTGGATTTGGATTCGGATTCGAGTTGGGATATGGATATGGGGCAGGGGTGAAATCGACTGAGCGAAGGGGGTTGGGGGTTGAACAAACAAATCAAAAATCTATTAAGACGTGCGATGCGGCATATTCGGGCTCAACCGATATCCTTGCGGTCACGTGTCACCGCGGAGTTGCAATTGTGCACTCGAAAAAAATAAAGAAGAGTAGAGAAAGTCATCATACTTCAAAATACTTTTACTTTGAGAAGTTATCCAAGAGCTTTTTAGTTCTTATTCACCTTCAGTTATAAATATTTTTAACATAGAGTTAAACAAAAGCTTTTTAAATCTGAAAGTTGAAATTTTTAAAATGTGTTATACCTTAAAGTCAAATTCTACCTTCGCTGTTAAAGCTCTGGTCATCAAAGATTAATTCTAGATGAACTTGTTGCCGAATTAAATCAGTTGTCTTTCCTCCTGTAAATTATCCGAACTAAAAAGCTTAACTGAGACCTGTTAAGCACTAAATTGTGCTGTAAAGCACACTCTACTTAAAAATATGTATTATTAAAATAACTTATCTAACCGAAAAACTCTTGAAAGGAGTTTTATATTAGCAAGGACTTTATCTGTCGCAATTTTAACAGTAAAAACAGAACCTTAGCTTCAAGAACTCCTGAAGCAACTCTTGCCATAATTTTCTTTAGTTAGAAGTTAGCCCCAGATTTTCATTACCCTTACAATATCACATTATCCAAAATTTTTACCAGTGTACTGATGATTATCTCTTGACTCCTGTTGACAACCCAAAAGTGCCAAGCACTTCTTCTTCGCCGGCGGAGTAAGGGTTGGAACTGCTGGAGATGGCTTCATTAGGAGTGCAGCGGTGAAAGTGATGACCCTTTGGAGCACAGAGGCGCACAGAAGGGCAAGAAACGAGATGGGAAAAGCGTGAATCAGGGTGGCAAGTGCCATTAATTGAAATGCCAGGCAACAGCTCGTTGGGGCAACGAGGCATGACCAAATTATAGCCGCACTCACACGCGTGCTCGTCACTCCACGGCGGGGTCCCTGTAACTTGTTTATACTTTCGAGATGATTTTGATTTGGGGCCTGGGCGTAACCTCAGCGGAGAGGTCCTTCTATAAAACAAAGGAAACCCAGGCAAGGCAAACAAACAAAAAAGGAAGAAGAACAAAACAACAAAACACAAGAAAAAACAGCTTCGAAATGAGCGGCGTTGCAATAAAAATCAAACCCGCATAATTTAACACAAGTGCGAGCACTCCACGCAGCTGACTCTCTGGGGGGAAGGTTACCATTGGGGCTGTGTGTATGTCACACTCTCGTCGGCACCCCCTGCGAAAACAACTCAATTATTCGTTGGCTTTGGGATGCCCCGATTTTATTATCAGCTCGGCGGCAACGACATCAACATTAACATTTAAAACAATTTTCAATGCTGTAAAAATAACTGTAAAAATGCTTGCAAAAGACCAGGAAAAACACTTGGACGAAGCCGAAGGCTGTGGGTGGGTTGGTTCACTATTTGTATTTCAGCTGCCTCGCAATTCACACGCCTGCATACTTAATGCCAACAACAACCACATGGACCTGGCTTCGCCCAGGACCCCTGACCCCTGGACTACTACTACTACCCTCCTCCTATAGGAAATCACAAGGGGAGCAGCCACCAAGTAAGCCACACAACAGTTTTTCTTATCGCTCAAATGTCATCGACTGTCGGCAGTTTTTGGCTTTCGCTTTCGCTTTCACTTTGACTTTGACTTCAGTTTTCGGGTTTTGGGCCAAGCAACCCCTCTTGCCACTTGCCAACCCTCCTCCCCAAAAAGGGCGTTCATTTGTGAAATTCTAGCCAAGCCCAGGGGCGGCACTTGCGGCATTTAGTTAGTAATTTAGCGCATTTAGTACGCAATTTCTAAGCGAGAAGAGGAAAAAGCGGGCGGGCAGAGGGGCAACAACTGCCCTACTGGGGTCATGGCCTTGGTCATTAAGCCGGCTTTCTCTACGATGGTAAAGTGCACAATAATTGTAGTTTTGCTGCTGATTCTCTCATGAATATACATACAAATCCCACACAGTTGGATTCGAGTAAAAGGAATTTTTCTTAGCTCAGAAACTTTAGTTTCCAAAAGGAAAATTATATTTTCTAGTACATTTTTTATCTTTTTAGTTATAAATACAGTTTCTATATTTTCTACACAAATGAATACATTGAGTTACCAATTATAGACGTCCCACTGTACCTACCATATGTACCTACTCCCAGATTCCGTCTCAATGGCCTTTTGAAGATGCAGAGATATGGTAATTTGAGTTTGGTTTTCTTCAAGCAATAGTTTCCTTTGCCCCCCGTCCCGTTCCCGCACTTTAATCACTAAGCACTTTTTCAGATCCTGACAGAACTTTCTTCGGCATTAACATAAATAATAAATGGTCCCTAATGCAATTCCGGTCGAAGCCAGGCTAGGCAGGGATCAGACAATAACATAAACACTGCATTTCGAAGAAGATTCAAAGTTAATAGTTCGCTAAACAGAGTCCTGGCTGGAGGTCCTTTGACCACATAAATTTCGCATCCAAATCAATAACTGGAAGCTGGGTAGCTGGAAGGGAACAGGGGGTGCCGTTGACATCGGCTAGTGTTAAAGTTAATAAATTGTGGCCAAGGAGGATTTATGTGCCGGGCCGCTGCCCTCGACGGCAATGACATTTCAATGTTTACATAAGGATACAAGGATACGTGGGGAAGTGTGGGCCACTCAAAGGGGAAGGGCGGAGGTGGAAGGCTGCGTGCGTGGCTGTTTGTATTAATAACCATTCTGCCACGGCGATATGCGTGACGCTGCAAAAGTGCACACAGAGAAAAAGCGTTGGAACTGGGAAAAATAAATGGGAATATTATAGAATACTGAGTTTGTTTCTAAGAGAAGAAAGCAGCTCCGTGCGATGAGTGAAAACAAGTCCCTCAAGAACCCTCGGGGACTCTGTTTGGTCAGCTCTGTTTAACAAAAGTTTCAGCTATTTTTAATACAATATTTAATGTTGTAATACCTAACATTTAATGTTCAATATTCCTGTGATTATGATTTTTTTAAAAGCTTAAAAGTTTGTTATAAAGAAACATAATAATACGTTTTGAGTCATTTAATTTTAAATTTGTTTTGTTAGTCTCTTTATTTTTTTCGCTGCTTGCCGGTGTTACCTCTGCAAACCTCATAAATAAATTAAAAAATATTAATAATAATTAATAATACAGTTTCACGACTAAGGTGTTTTTGCCCAGTGCAGGTGTATATTACACATATGAATGTATATTTTCGGAAGGCGAGTCCACACGCCCTTTAAAATCCCTCAGGGCGAACCCCAGAGTGCATGTCAGCAAATCATAAAATATGTCAATCCAAGATTTCCCCAAGTCATCCAACCATTAATAAAGACGACCCAGCTCCAGCTCCAGCTCCAACGGAATGCGGAACAATTAAAATTTAATAAACTAATAGAAATCGATAAATACAGGGACTAAAACCATTTCTTGTGGAATTTTTTCAACCGCCTTGAGGCGCGGGAACCCAAGCTTCCTGGTCGAAGCTGACGCCTCCGACGAAATCCCTTTCAGCCCGCTGGTTGTGTATTTTTTTTGCTCCTGCCTTTAAGGTTGTTGAAGCGAATATCCTAATATATTTATATATATATTTATAAAATATATTACACAAATATTTATACTTCTAAATGGTGTAATATAATTCATTTCACTTATTCCTTTGCCCCATTAGGAAGTCATAAATATATAATTTCGGATGGAGACCCTAAAACCCCCCAATACTCCCTATAGTAATAAAACGGTCACACGTTACAATTAAAATTTAATAAACTAATCAAATTCAATAAATAAATAAATAACCTTATAGCTAGACTACACTAGGCGTGATTTTCTCTCTTAAAACCTATTTCTGCGATACTTTCTCAATCGATTTGAGGGGCGAGCAGGCAAGGTGCCTGGTCGTATCTCCAGCAGGCGCCTGCGACGATATCCCTTCGATCCCAGGACAATGCAGGTGACTCCAGGTGTCGCAGTACCAGTACCAGTACCCGAGGCTTGTCTCCACTCTCCCGATGGATATTCGCTGTCATCTACCATTGCATCATAGTCGCTTCTACCATCAATGAACTCCCCGTCGACACTGCGACTGTTGAAGCAGATCTCCTGGGCGGTTGCAGTGTTTCCAGTGGTGCTTGTGGTAGTGGAACTGGCGGTGGAGTTTAGCAGACTCGTAAGGTAATCGATGGTGACATTCGAGGTGACCACATCGAACAGGATTGAGCCGCCGATTCCCTTGGTAAGGCCCAGGGCAAAGCCAGTGAGTCCCGCGAAAGCCGACGACACAGACTTTCCAGCTGCAGATTGGGAACCTATTCCAGATTCATCCAGCGCATTACGCAATTCCCTCTGAGTTAGGGGACGCAGGACCAGGCGACGAGCTGCAGAGGGATTTCCAACGAAAAAGGATCAATATTTACCAGTATCTGTTTACATTCATATAAAAACTGTTACCTCTATTATCTAAAGTATTTATGAGACATTCAATAGGTAAGGATTGTGTATTTCTAAGCTGATTACAATTTTTGTTTGTAAAACAAAACTTACCTATTTAATGTCTCATAAATACTTTAAATAATAGAGT
>JAEIIH010011682.1:0-18999 GCA_018904745.1 Drosophila orosa
GTTGATAAGGAATTATGAAATGGAAATATCCAATTATCATTATCTTTTTTGTTATGAAACTCATGTACATATGTATTCCTATTTATAATTTGACTGATAAACAAATCAATCAGCATTTAAGGGATTTTTATAACTTTGTATTCCGTTCTAATCAAAATTTGCCATGAAGAAAATAACGTTGTCAAGCATTATAAAAAAATAAAGAATGACTTAAGGAAATACTCACACAAATATCATCATGGCATCCCAGAGATATAGAAAGGCCGGCAACGATCCATAAGCCTCGAAGATATAGGCATAATCCCCGCCAGACTTGGGTATTGCAGTGCCCAGTTCCGCGTAGCACAGAGCCCCGATCATGGACAGCAGACCGCACAGAACCCAGATGACTAGCGAAGTTCCCACGGACTCCACCTCCATGATCACACCCTTGGGCGAAACGAAGATCCCAGATCCGAAGATAATGCCCAGGATGATGGCCACGCCTTCCAGCAGTCCCAGCTGCTTCTTGATCACCACACGACTGCTGTCCGATTCAGCAGATCCTTCGCGATTTTGTGGCGCTGGGGGCGGCTGATTAGACGGATTAGTGCTGTTGCTGGAGGGCACAATGCTGGATGGTGGGTTCCCGGAGCTGGGTGTAAGGAGGACCATTTCGCTTGAGGGCGACTGCAGTTCATCGGAGATGGCCATGGTTCGGTATTAGCTGGAAGGGAAGAAAAGGGAAGACAGGAAATCAGAAAGGCGTATAGGATTTAGAGGAAAACTATGGATTTTGTATAATCTTTGCATTACTTTATTACTTAAATACTTTTTAAGAGGAAGAATTTAGGTGTTCTTGAAGATATAGAAGAATTATAATAGAATATCCTTCAGAAAAAGAGAAATTCCACAGAATAAGAAGAATTTATGAACACAATTTTACAATATTTTAAATTCTGGATACACTATGATCAAGATACTAGGAATACTGGACAATTTAGACAAAAAAACAGCAAAGGAGATGAAGAATTTAAAGTAATCCAGGAATTATAGAAGAAATATACTAATTTACGGGAAAGAAAGCGAAATTCTATAAGAAAAAGATAATTGGGAGCTATTCCATAGGCTTCCTCACTAAATTCCCACCGAAAAGGAAATTGGAAACAGAAGGTCGTCTATATATTCACCTCCTTTTTTATTGGACCTACTTTGTTATCCTTATCCTGGAGCGAGCGAGGGAGCGCTCGTCGGTGACACAATCTTCGCACGCGACGCTTGGAAACGAACTGGAACTGGGGAATCTCTCTGCCCGTTGTCCCGTTAATTGATTAAACGAGGCAAGTGTATTTGTGGGTGTGCCTGCGCTCGCTGGCTGGTGTGTGGGTGTGCTTCCCGTGAGAGTATGTTTATTAATGTGTATTTTTCAATTGTATGCGGCGGCAGGGCTTATCTTCTCCTGACTTGTGCTTCTTGCTCTTCCTCTTATTCGGCGCCGCCGGTTAGCGTTACTTTGTTTTGCTCCGCTCTTCGTCAGCTGGCTGTCTCGCTCGCACTACCACCACACACACGGCAGCAGCTGCAACTGCTATTTTCGCACATGGAATCGCGATTTGAACTAAAATTTAGACTTTGCGGCACGCGGAATTCGGTTAATGGGTCTGATAAATAAGAGCTGACATCGAGGTAACCGCGAAATTTTGCAATCTTTGCGGTTTAATTGTTGATTTGGCACAGTTTCGTTTAAAGGTTTTTCAACCCCACGTTTTGGTCATATTCCGAACAGTGTGACCAGTCGCTGTTTAAATGAAAAATACCTCAATTCTAATAGTCAATAAAACAAATATAAATTTAAGATTGTTTTTAATTAATTTCATTAGAATAAAGAAATAACTAACAAGGTTACTTCTATTTATTTTTTAGCGAGCAAAGTGGTTTACACTGTTGTTGTTTTTATCCTTTGGGAAGTTGAAAGTATTTTTCCAAGTCCTTAATGGAAAAATCCTAACCTTCAACATGTTTCTATTAGAAATACATTTACAAGTCTTTAATTTTAATTTCAAGGCTTTTCACATCTACTTCTTATCCTTGGCCTGCAGCTTGTTGTGGATCATGTCCTTGAACTGCGACAGGATCTTGTTCTCGCGCTTCTGCCGCTCCTCCTTGCTGAACATGGCCAGGGCCCGCTTCTCGTCGGCGGAGTACAGCTGGTTCTCCTTGCGGATACGCACCGCCTCCATACGCCGGTGCCGGCTGCCGCTCATCACATAGCCCACGGACTCGAAGTTGGCGATCTCGTCGGAGGTCAGACCGATCTCTCCACGGCGGGGAATCCGCTTGCCCTCAGCGATGTAGGCAGCCATGGCAGCTCCCTCGCCGGGCAGCAGGGCCTTGCCAAAGTCCTTTTGATTGAGGCTGCCGCCGGTGCGTAGGGAGGGACCCACATCCTCGTCGTTGTGGTTGGAGCTGTCCTTGGTCTTCGATCTGCTGCCACTGGAGGAGGAGCTCTTCTTCTTGGACTTGGCCAGCTCAGACTTTCGCTTCTTCTTCTTCTTTTTGGATTTCTTATCCTTTTTGCTTGCGGTGGACTTTTTCTTTTTGGGTTTCTTAATGCCTTCGGCGGTTTTCTCCAGCCAAACATCTTCCTCGGATTCATCGTCGCTTTCGGAGCTGGAGCTGCTGGTGTCATCACTGGAGTCGTCGCTGCTGTCCTCGCTGCTGGATTCACTGGAGGAGGAGTTCTCCGAAGAGCTGGACTTCCTGCTCTTTTTCTTCTTTGATTTCCGCGATTTCTTCTTGGATTTCTTTTCCGATTTCTTGCTTTTCTTCTTGCCCTTCTTTTTCTTTTTCTTGGGCCCCACGTAGGAACCCTTGACCAGTTCCACATCGTCGTTTTCCGGTCGCGTTGGACTCTTCCCCCACACATCGGGCACGCCCTCCTCGCCAATGCGAACCCGCTGGTTCCTGCGGGCATTCACATTGGCATTGGAGTGATGGCCACCGGCGGCGCCGCGTCCTCTTTGATGGCTTCTGGTGGACGGTTCAGCGGGATCGTTGATGAAACTGCCCTCGGGTGCTCGACCGCGAAAGGGATTCTGCCGACGGTCGTTGTTCTCGTGGAACCGATCGTTGGGCCAGCGTTCCACGGACTTCCTTTGGGACTTTCGCTGGCCAGAGGAGCTTCTGGAGGAACTGCGGCTACCGCTGCTGCCACTGTCCGAGCTGCTGGAGGACGACGAGCGGGTACGGCGAGGACGAGGCGCTGCTTCCTTGTCCCTGGAACGTCGGGAGTTGCGAATGGAAGTCCTTTCCTTGTAAAGCTGCCGCTCTCTGTCTTTTTCCCGCTCCCTGGAAACTGAATTGCGGCTCTTCTGGGAGCGATAGCGCTCTCTGGAGTCGGATTTGCTGCGTCGCCGGCGATCCCTCTGCCGGCTGCGACTCCTGCTGCGTGAACGCATGGCGAAAAATAAGAATTTAATTAATTTCACCGGAAAATGCAAAACATTTGTTTTGTGCAGAGGTGGGATACAAGCGATAGGCAGGTAATCGATAAATGCTAGCCATCAGCTGTTAGTACTGGCCCTTGGTCACACTAGAACTAAGAAAAACCAATTGCAAATTTTTGTTTTGCCAAAATTAAAATTAAATTTAAAACCAAAAATGTTGTAAATTAGGGATAAAGTTTATAAATTATAAAAATAGCCATGGCGCGCATCACGTGGAGAGGTCACTCCAGCCAGGAGCTGCTGTAAGTAGACATTTCTTACAACTTTCCCGAGGTGTAATAACTGGCAATGTTTTTCTTCATTAATTTTGATTTTTTCGACGGGCGGCAGCTCGATTTGTCGCCTGCGGTGGTCCTACATGAAGCACTGCTGGCATTCACTGACCTTTAATGCCCACATGAACTCCTCCTACGCCTCAGACGTCTGCCTAACGCCCATTTTTTGGTTCGTGGACAACTACACTCACTGCCTGGGACCGGTAAGACTGGGCAACAAACTTTGATTCAGACTTTCATGGGTTTATCCCTTCAGTTCTTTGTGGTCGGTGTGGCTGCTTTAACCACTTCCGTGGTCAGCATTGCCTACTGGATTGGCTTGCCCTTTTGGTGGGCCAAGAGCCAGTTGGTGACCTACTTCCTGCTCGTCGTGGGCAATTGGCTGCTCCTGAATGTGATATTCCACTATGTGATGGCTGTGATCACGCCGGCTGGCAATCCGCCGGAGGGCGTGTCTCTCGTGGAGGCTGTCAGCATGTGCGGCAAGTGCATAGCCCCGAAGCCGCCCAGGACGCACCACTGTTCCGTGTGCAATCGCTGCATCCTCAAGATGGATCATCACTGTCGTGAGTATCATTGGATGCTTGTATAGTTTTCCGAGTTATCTCTAGTTTATTGATGTGTAGCTTGGCTGAACAACTGCGTGGGCTATGCCAACCATCGGTACTTCTTCCTCTACATGATGTACACCACGCTGGGCTGTCTGTTCCTTATAGTGGCCGGCCTGGAGATTGGCCACAAATATCTGTGGCTGGATCATGGCGAGAGCTGGACCGAGGTGGAGCCTCTGGAGGGGCAGCCAGTGAAGTTTAACCTGAGTGGCCATATTATTCCCGTGGTAAGTCATCTTTAAACACTTAAAAGGGAGATTATTAATATTATTTTCCCCTCTGCAGACCCATCCCAATGAGTACGATGAATTTATGCTGCCTCCAGCTGTGCACAACCTGCCCACACCCTTGTTGGACACCGATGCCCCTTCGCCTGGTAGACGACGCGCCCTGTGGTTCATGGCCTTCACGCTTGTCTCGGTGGTCTTGGCCCTCGGCAGCCTCTCCATCTGGCATGCCAAGCTCATCACACGCGGCGAGACGAGCGTGGAATCGCACATCAACGAAGCGGAGCGCAAAAGACTCCTTCAGCAGCAACGAATCTACATTAATCCGTACAATTTTGGCACCAACAAGAACTGGAAACTGTTTTTGGGTTTGGTAAGAGGCAGGTGAGTGGGTCTTCCATTTAAAAAGTTCCCTGATCTCATCAGCTTCCCTCGCAGATCCTTCTGGCGAACTGTGTTGCTGCCTTCGTGGCACAAGCCCGAGGGAACTGGCCTCAGTTTCCACACGGTACACGACGCCCCCTTCGAGGACGAGTGGCCATAGTCGAAGCTCTTGTGATTGTCAACTTTAGCGGAATTCTTAGTTTTAAGCTGAAAGTTTAAGTTTAAGCTCAACTAGTTTAGTTATAGGTATTTCTGCGACTCCAAAGTTCCCTTAAAATAGTCATAGTTGGAGGAAAATGCCAGGACATTATGTACTTTGTTTCCATAGCAACTAAGAGGCACAATGACGCTTTTTATACATACCTAAGCTTAATAATAAAAGACGTATAACTAACCTGTTGTGGTTGCCCTTGACAGCCTGTAGCATGCAGGGTTTTGTCAATAAAAAGTGTAAAAGAACTTGCAACTTGAACTTGAAAGGATGTCGAAGGCTTCGGGCTCCGAGGACGAGCCGCTGGTGCCGGATGATTTCGATGATGATTTCTACAAGGAGCTGTGCGAAAAGATACCCGAGGTAAGGCGACAGCATGTTCTCATGTTGATTGCCTTAATTACCCATTAATTGCAGGCCACGAAGGCGCTGCGGCAAAAGGATACCCCCAATAATGCCGACAATGTCCAGCGGCTGCTCATTTGTGGCACTCGCTACAAGAGCGATCTGCGCCTGGAGAAGGAGCGCTGCCAGGAGCTGCGCAAGGAGATCGAAGGACTCGAGGCACGCCTGGAGACGGCGGCGCGAGTGAGCAAAATGGACATGGCCACCATTGAGGAGCTGAGGGGGGTCATAGGTGGGCTCTAAAACTGTTTATTTAAATAAATAAAATAACTAATAGGATCCATTAATAAGAGGGCGCCTGGAGGCAGAAGGACGCTGCCCAGATCCGAGAGCAATCCGCCCAGGATGAGGTCTTGAGTTTGCGGGAGAAACTCGACGAATCGGAAGAGATGGTGGCCCATCTCAATGAGAAGCGTCTGGCCATGAGCAAGCGGGACGATGGCAAGGAGCGGGAACGCCTCACCGCAGAGATTAACGATCTGAACAAGCGCCTGAACCTGCAGCGAACCTATGCCACCGAGCTGGACAGCACCATTGAGGGATTGGAGGCGAAGAACAAGGAGCTGCTCAAGCTGCTGGATGTAAGTTTGATTAATGATGTTATTTATATTCGGGAGCTAATGAGTTTACGCCCAGGAAACGTCCAGCGATGCCATCAATTTGAAACGCAAGGTCGATGCCCTGACCAAAGAGCTGTCGACGATGAAGAGCGAAGAGTCGCGCTACCAGGAGCAAATATCCCAAATGAAATCGGCCAACGAGATCCTCACCAAGGTGAAGGTGCGTCAGAACCTGCAGATTCTGTCCCTGAAAACGAATCTCGAGCACCTGAACACCCAGCACAATGCCACCAACAACAAGCTGGCCAAGATCACCGTCGATCTGGAGTACACGGTGCAGGAGAGGGATAAGAATAAGCGTGCGCTCAACCAACGCATCAACCTACTCAAAGTGCGAGAGGACGAGCTGATCAAGGTGCGGCAGGACAATGGCAAGCTGGCCAAGTCCCAGGAGAACATATCGCGCAAGTATGCAGGCTTGGACGAGGCCAAGAGGGAGGTGGAACAGGAAAATATTAGACTGAGGTAAGCTACAATCCACTCGAAGCTTCAGCCACATAAAATAACGATATTTTCAGGACCCAACTGGGCACCCAGGACAAGGAGCTGGAGTCCATGCGACGCGTGGTCCATCACTTCGAGAAGAACAACGAAAACCTCACCAAGGAGCGGGACTCACTGAGGCGGGAGGTTCAGGCGGAGCACCAGCAGTTGGAACAGACCACCGCCTTGCATCAGGAGGCGCAGCACGAGGTGCGGGCCCTCAAGGACACCATCAGCACCATGGACATTAAGCTGAAGAAACTCAACGAGGACGCCTGCAAGCTGAAGAAGGAGAAGACCAAGAAGCTGGACGAGATCCAGCATTGGATAGACAAACTGGATGCAATGCAGAGTGAGTATCCTAATGCCTTCTACTACTACTTCTTTCCTGCTTAATTTCCCATCTGCTCCAGACGAAATGCACCTAAAGGAGAACTACGAGATCGAGCTGAAACGCACAATCAGCGATTTGGAGGCCAAGTGCTCCAAGTTCCAGCAGCAGCACGATGTCCTCGTCGGCGAGCGGCAGACTCTGCAGCGCAATGTCCAGGTGGCCGACGAGGATCGCCAGAAGCTGCGCGACCAGCTGGTCAATCTCCAAGCTCTCATCGAGAAGCTCAAGGCAAAGATCGGCTACCGCGACGCAGAGCTGTCCAAGCTTCAGCTGCAGATCGATCGCATGGAGAAGGAGCGCCGCCTGCTGCGCAACGACATCCGACACGCCCAGTTGGGCCAGCAGCACACCAAGGCCGAGCTGCTGGACAAGCGGAAGGAGAACGATCGGCACGCCAAGTCGCTGCAGGAGGACGAGCAGAAGCTGGCGCGCCTTCGAAAGGATGCGGACAATCTGATTAACGAGAAGAATGCCATCAGTGCGGCGCTGACCAAGCGGAACGAGGAGTACGAGCGCCTGAAACACAGCCAGGAGAACCTGCAGACGGTGTACGATCAGACCCAGAGGCAGTACACCCAGTGCCAGGATGACATGCGCCTCATGGGCGTCGAGATCAAGAATTTGCGCACCGAAAGGGATGTCCTGCGGGCGGACAGAGAGAGTGCGGCGGATTTGCGGCAGGAGCTGCTGCAGATGCATCGCATGCTCAACCAGGAGCGGATCAAGGCTCGCGCCCTGCAGGACGAGATGGTCACCCCAATGAACGTGCACCGCTGGCGATTGCTGAGCGGCAAGGACCCCGAGAAGATGGATCTCCTCAGCCGGATCAGTATTCTGCGCAGGCAACTGCTCCAGCAGAACGTAGCTGCCTCGGAGCAGGAGCGGGCCCTCAACGAGGCCCAGCAGCTATACGCGGCACTCAAGGAGTTTATGCTTAAGCTGCCCAGTCACAAGGTTCGGGCGGAGCTCAACAGCGTCAAGGTGGGCTTTCCTTCTTTCTTCTTTTTTTCATAATTATTTAATTTCTCCTCCAACAGGCCAACTTATCCGCCAAGGACCGCAAACTCAAGGTGCTCAAGGCGGAGTTAAGTGCCAGAGAGGCGGACGAGAAGTCAAAGAAGGAGAAGCTGGAGGAGATGCGCGTCAGTCTGGCCATTACCAAGACCCAGCTACTGGAGGAGAAGAAGCACAAGCAAAAGCTATTGGAGGAGCGGCATTTGCTGGAGCAAATGCACTGCTACTCGGCCCCTGCCCAACTTCCAAGGACTCTGGGCGCTGGCTTCAAGATGGTCAGCAACTTGTTGTAGGAGGCATTAAGTTCCTATTCCTTTGATTGGAGATTATACGGGACAAGTATTTCTGCCAGTATTTGTATACCTTGCTTAATAATTCTTTTCAGAAGCTTTCAACGTAGGAAAGAAGTAATTTTTTACCCTATACTCTTGATCATTAATTAAAATGCATTAATTTTTGGCTTAGTTATGATCGAAAACTGCAATGGTATACAAACTTCGGCTTACCGAAGTTAGCTAGATTTCTTAGTCTTAATAAAAACCGTTTTTTAAACTCCATTTTCTTAGGAAACTTAATGTCAGCTTTTCGAATCATGTGGATCTTGTGATTTTAAACCATATAACGTAGCTCTGGTCCCAAATTTTGTATAGTTTTAGTTTCTGTACTCAAAATACGTGTCTTTTTGTCCATTAAACTCGGACTAGAGCTAAGGAAGCGTCTAAACACCACTAAACCCGCAACCATTCTATAAAAGTAATGCTTTATTGCCTTCGTATTAAAAATGATACCATATTGATAGTGCTTCACAGGAATCCAAAGCTATTTCTACTCTTCTTTAACTGACACACACAAAGTCTCACATTGAGCTGCGTGAGGATTCAAAAAGTGCATCCAAAAACCGCTCGTCAATGGGCTGGTCCCTGTGATCTGGCGGGGAATGACATTCCTGATGCTGCTGACGCAGCTGCTCCTGAAAGCCCACAATCAGGCGATCACGCGCCTTCAGGTCGATTTCGTTGATCCGCAGTTCAGCGGTCATGGCTTTGAGACGGCGCTTCTGCCGACGATTGATGGTTTCCTTGACGAAGAGCTTTTCGTGGACCTGCTGAATGGACATCCGATCCACTTGGCGCTTGTAGTCCTCGTGCAGGCTTTGGGCCTCCGCCAGCTTCTTGGACAGGGACTCGCGCTGCACGGACAGGCGTAGGTTGATCTTGAGAAGGCACTGCACCTTGCGTATGAGGTCGAAGCGAAGCGGGTCCTTGCCACTCAGCACACGCCAACGATGGGTGCGACAGGGGCGGGACAGCTCTTCCGAGTAGGCTGACACCTTCAGCCTCTCCCGGTTGAGCTGCCGCTCCAGTCGGATCACATCCTGGCGTAGCTCTGTCCTATTGCCTACCTCCTTCTGCATGCAGTTGTGCGACATCCGCAGGTTGGTCACCTCCAGCTTGAGCAGTCGGATGTCCTCCAGCCGCTGAGTGTAATGCCTGCTGCCCCGATCAATGACATTCTGCATGATGGTCAGCTTCTCCCGCAGCAGCCGCAGCTCATCGTTCCGCCTGACCATCTGGAAGCCCACCAGAGTCTTCTCCTTTTTCACCTCTTCCAGGGCACAGGACATGCCCTTGAACCGCTTCTCATCGGTGTAGATGGTGTGCTGGCTCTGCTCCGCCCTGAATTTCATCTCCCGGAGATCGCTGCGAGTGCTGGCCAGCAAAAGACCCTTGGCATGGATCTCGTTCTGCTTGTGACGAATCGTTCGGTCCAGCTGCTCGATCTGGTTGCGCAGCGAGTTGATCTCCTTCTCGTTGGCCGACAGCTCGGTGCTCTGCTGGTTGATCTGGTGCGTCAGCTTGGCCATTGTCGTATGCATGGTGGCGCGATCGCGCGAGCACATTTCCAGCGACTTGACCAGCATAATCTTATCGGAGTGAAGGACCTCCATTTGCTTCTTGTTGTTGAAGAAGTCCTCCTGCTTCCGCTGCAGCTGCAACTGGGTGGCCTCCAGGCGCTCCGTCTTGTTGGCCAGCCCTTCCTCGAGCCCGCCGATCTGCTTTTCGGCCTCATTCAGCTCCACGAACACCTCTTGCTTTTCGCGTTCCAACCTCTGCACATGCAGATTCTTCGCGTCCAGCAGCTTTCGGGCTTGTGCCAGTTCCATCTGCATGTCGTCCTTCTGTTTGCGTACGCTGTAGATCTCGTGCCGGACGAGAGCCACTGTGTCATTGAGTCGAAGGATTTCTATCCTCAGCTTATCCCGCGTGCGAGTCAAGTCGTCCTTTTGGCTGGTCACTTCGGTCACGTTGGCGGACAGCAACGTTATCTTCTTCTCCAGTAACTTGATCTGGTTGCTGCAAGTGGAGGGAATATAAATTACTAAGAAGTGCAAAGCCATACGCCAGGCTCTCTAGGAACCAAAGGGTTACGCTTCATATTCTTTTTATTATTCTTGGTAGAACTTAATAGAAGGAAGTACGTACTAATCGGTTTTCGCCTGGTGGGTGAGATCCAAGTTCTTTTTGGCCAACTGACGGAACCGCCGCTCCAGGTTTGCGGATGCGTCTGACTTCTTCTTGGCATTCTTTTCGGCGGCATAGCGGGCCAACTCGAGATCGATGTTTTTCCGCCGCTGGGTAGTGCATGCTCCCTCGGCCAACTTGAGGCTCATCCGCAGCTGATTCTTTTTCTCTTCCTGCTTGTGGCGCATTTTCGATAGACGGTGGTTCTCTTGCGAAAGGCGATCGTTGCTCTGCTTCAGTGCTTGGTGGGCGTCCGTCATCTCTGCCAAGTCATTCTCAACGTCCTGTAAGGTGAGGATCTGCAGCTGCAACGCCTCGACCTCCTGGCCTATTTCATGCTGCCGCTCCTGAGCTTTTTCCTGTACCAGCATAGTTTCGTGCTCCAGCTTAGAGTACGCTGATTCTGCCTTCTGCGCCCGAGCTTGTTGATTAGAGATGGTCTCCTGGGCCATCTTCAGCTTATCCTCCAGCTGCTCGGAGTAGATGCGGTGGGCGGCGAGGCGCTTCTGGTAGTCCTTCAGCTCCCCGGCAATGCGATCACGCTCACGAAAGACGATGTTCCGGATACGACCTTGCTTGCTGTAAATATTTATTTTAAGTGATTACTTGGCATGGAAGGTCTTTCAGTTTCCAGAGTTTAGCATATTCACCCCGGAACCGTCGCGCTGGCCATCTTATGACTCTCTGACTTATCAATGCGAACCATGGAATGCCGCTGCATTTGCATGTTCTCCTCGCGATTCCTGGTGGCATCCTCGTTCCGCCACGCCTCCTCCAGGGACTCGCGCATCTTCTCCATCATCGCCTCCGAGGTGGACGTGGAGCGCAAGGCCAGCTCCAGCTTCTTGTCCGCTGTGAGCAGCTTCAGTCGCATCGTGTTGACCTCGTCCACCTCGGTGGCATAGCGGGCGTGTAGTCTAACGAGGATGTCCACGTACCGCTTGATTTTGCCAGCCACGAAGGGGTCACGGCTGCTGACGGCCTGCACCAAGAGGTAGGAGTTCTGGAAGAATTCTTCGTCAAGATCCTTCAACAGATCGAGCTGAGCTGGCTCCACAGTATCCCTGAAGATTGCTGCCAAGTTCGTTTTGGAGGAACTGTGGGATGTGAAATTCCTCGGAGACACCTCGCTACTGATTGTCTTTCGCTTCATCTTAAGGGTATCAATTAGCGAAGGAAAAAGCTAAAATCCTTCAGGAATGAAAGAACAAAAAAAAAATCAAAATAAAATTGAGATAAAGGAAAAGTCGAACTGTATCAGTGTGAAGTATAAGTGTAATGCATTATGATCGGTTTTGACACCCGATGAAATCTTTAAAAAACATGAAAGAAAGCTAACTTCGGCAGCCTTGCAGATTGCCATTGAATCATTAAAAATGGATCCCATTTGGTCAAATAAAAAGAAAACTACTATTTTATTTGCAGTTTTAGAGTTACAGTTTTATACTCACAGTTTTTAATATTCTTCAACATATACCGATCATTCCTATTGCAGCTATATGATATTGTCATCCGATTTGAATGAAATTAAAACCAAGAATATAAATTAATAATAAATGCCCGTATCCCAAAGTAGATGGAAATTGGTTGACAAACGGCAAAAATACAATATCTTTTCTATATATTCCTTGATGTTGTTTTAGTCCGATTTGAATAAAATTCAAGTCTACATTTTGAATCAATAAAAAGAGATCGATCGTTCTTGTGGTAGCTATATGATATAGTCGTCCGATCCGTCCCGTTCCGACTTATATACAAGTGAGAGTAGTCAGAAGACTTCCTGCAAAGTTTCATTCAGATAGCTTCAATAATCGGACAGAGGGACGAGGTTAGATCGACTCGGCTGTTGATGCTGATCAAGAATATAATATAATATACTTTTATAGGGTTGTAAATAACTCCTTCACTGCGTTGCAAACTTCAGACTAAAAATATAATATCCCGCAAGGGTATAAAAATGTATATCGCTAGGAAAAGTATATGGATTCATATATCGAATTATTAATGATCTTTAAATTTGCGTATTCTAATAAATCCTTGTCTTCTTTTAAAGTGATTTCACAATACCCATTAAAATAAATTAAAACAAAACCTTTTTTAATTTATTTTTTGTTGTTTTATTTAAGCATAAAATTGCATATATTTCTTAAACTCAATTTACACACGTTTCTCATTGTTTTTGTTACATTCCCTTATACAAGTTTGAATCAGAAAATATATATTTATATATAGTGTTGTAATTATTGTTGAAATTCAATTTAAGGATTCCATCTTGTCACAAAAACACACACGTCTAGGATTTACTTAGTTACTTCCAGCTAGGGGGGGTGGTCGGATAGAGAAACGATTTAACATAGGGGAATTAATACATATTAAATTACGATAAATCACAAAGAATGTTTTCTCCAAAATTTCAGCTACAATTAACGCCTACCATATATAATAATCAGCTCGATTGATATAATACCCCCGCGAACGCTAGAAAAATATACATTTATCTATATAGTAAGGCCTTGGCTAGTGACAAACGGATTTCTGCAAAGTTAAAGCTAAGGTGCTCTTCCCTAAAGCCCAAATGAAACGAAAAACGTAAAACGACAAACAAAACGTGTTTAGTTTAAAATGCAAGGCGCCATCCTTATCCTTATCGCTATCCTTTGATATGAACCAAATGTCGTTATATATAGTACAGGATCGAAGCTTTATTGTACACACACACTCGTTTGATAGACGCTCAGTTGTTGGTCATTGTTTTGGAAATAAAAAATATATAGTTGTGGTTATATATATGATAATATATACGATCTATATACGCTCTCGCTTCGGATTGGGTTTACGTATAAAATAAAGAAAACAATGTTTGCGATTCACAGTTTGCTTTTCCACCTCCTCCTCCTCGTTTTCTCCTTTTTGGTCATCAGCTGCGCCTGCCAGCGCCAAGGGCCAATCCTAAGAGGCGGTGGCCGTGGGACTCTGCAACTGGACGCCCTGGACGCCTTGGACTCCCTGCAAGCCGGAGCGCACCTCACGCACATAGCACTCCCGGCAGACGCGCACCGCCTTGGTCAGTCCGTATTTGGGCAGTGGGGCCGAGGAGTTGGAGCAGACGCCGCAGAAGACACCGCCGCAGTTGCGGCAATGATGGCGACGCCGGAAGGCAGTGAAGGGCGTCTGGCAGGCCATGCAGCGCGGCGCCTTGCCATCGGGTATCCAGGCGGGCGGAGCCAGTGTAGTTGAGGCGGAGGCTGGCATCTGGGTTTCGTTGTTGCTCTGCAGGCGACGGCGACTGCCGCTCCTGGCGCTCACCGGGGAATTCTGCTCCGAACTGGAGCTGGTGGAGGAGGCGCTGGATGGTGTGTTGCTGCCCACGGAATTGTTGCGCTGCCGCTGCAGCTGGATCTGCAATTGCTGTTGCTGGTGTTGCTGGTGGTGCTGCTGCTGCTCTTGCTGCTGCAACTGTGCGCCGCTGTGGGCCGTCGTGCTGGCTGACTCCTGGTCCCCGAGACTACGGCTTCGCGTCACATGCGAGCGACTGCCGGGCCCACCATTTCCCTCGCCGTTCTGCGTTGTCGTCGTCGCCAGATCAATGGTATGATTCCGCTGCATACTGGCGCCGGCGGAATGACGCTGGGCATTGGCCGGGTTACCGTTCCTGGCACCTCCTCCTTCACCGCTTCCACCGGCGCTGAACACATTGTCCAGCTCGGGATTCACCTCCTCCGCTGAGTAAATGCTTTGGTTGGAGCCGGCGCTCTCCTGTATCACATCGTTCTCGGAGGCACGGAACTCGAACAGCTCCGACTCCTTGGTCTTTTCCGGTATGTCGATCTCCTCCTGGGCGGACGACATGTTCATGAGGAACACACTGCGCAGGATCTGACGCAGGTCGGAGGCAAAGTTCGTTTGCAGTTGGTCAGCGACGCCGGCAATGCAGACAAACAGGCGATGCAGCAGGTTCTCGGTGCTCCTATGGATATAAGAGTTATAATTTTGAGATTAAAGAATATCTTGGGAGCAACTCACTTGAACTTGAGGCGTGCCGTAGTGTTACGCATGGCCAGGGACACATCGTCAGACAGCGAGGAGGCGGCACTAGTGTCGCCGCTGGCCAGGATCTGTTCCCTTTCCGGCTGACTCGTCGTCTCCTCAGGCTCCGAGGTTTCCAGGCTGCAGCGCTTGCGAGCACTGCGCGTTGTGCGATGCGGATGCGGCTGCTCGTGGTGATGTGAATGGTGCTGCTGGTGATGATGATGGTGATGGTGATGGTGTCGATGATGGTGATGGCGGTGACTATGCCTATGCCGGCTGCTAGGCATGGGCGGCGGCTGCGGCTGCTGCTGCAGCTGCTCCTCGGACGATTTGATTGTCGTTGTGTGCTCGCCCAGTGGTTCGCTGTCGCTGCTGGGCAGACGCAGCCGCTGCAGTGTGTGGCTGGCCGCTAGCATGGCCGCACTGGTGCTGGGCTCCTCCTCCTGCCGCTGCTGCTCCCCGGCTCCGTACTCATCATCTTCGCTGGCCACGAAGTTGTCCGTGAGAGGAACCTCCTGGGGCTGCAGCAGGTTGCCCAGATTGGTGTTGGGTATGAGGTAGCCGGAGGCACAGTCCGCCGCCACAATATCCTTGAGCAACTGCTCCACGTCCGTGTCCTCGTCGCTGCTGCTATTCAAGTCCTCCTCCTCATCCCCGTCGACGTCTGCTTCCCCATCGTCTTCATCCTCGTCATCGCCATCGCTCCAGTCCGCCGGTGGGTTTGTGGAGCTGGTGGCCCCCGACGACGATGTGGAGGCTATTGAGTGCGAGGGCGTGGGCGAGGGTGCGGGCGAGGCGGTGGGTGTGCTGGTGGCCGACAGCGACAACATGGACGGAGAGCGAAGTGTGGCCTCCTCCACGGTTGGAGCAGCACTGTTGCTATTGTTGTTGTTGTTGTTGTTTCGGTGATCCACCAGCCGCTCCACAGTCCTGTGAGTCGCCGTGCTGCTGCTGCTGTGGTTGTTATTGTTGTTACTGTTGCTGCTGCTGCTGCTGCTGCTCGTCGTGGGATTGGCACTGTGCTCCGGACTAGGTGCTTCGATGCTACTCGAGCCAAGGGGAACCTGGGAAAAAGACATAAGTACTAGGAAGACCAGAAAATTGCATTCCAAGTCCTCTCACCTTGGTGCTGTTGATATCCTCATTGGTGCACAGCAGCTTCTCCAGCTGGTACAGCTCCTGGTGGTTGAGGTTGCGCAGGAGATCACGGATCTTGATCAGAATGGTGCGGAAGGGACGGAACATCTCGGACAGCTGATCGCCCGGCATGTCCATGTTGAGCGGCCCCTTGGCATAGACCACCAGGCCGGCGACAATGGCCAGTCGTGGAATGGAGAACATTAGGCCGGGATCAAAGGCATCCACCATGTCCTGATCGAGTAGTCCGGTCTTCAAGGCACGCTGCAGTGTCTCCGAGAAGAGCACACCGATCCACTGCTGCATCTCGTACTCATGCCGGGACTTCACCTGCACCATGGCGCTCACATAGCTCAGCTCGAACTCGGCAAACAGCCGATCAAAGATCTTCAGGCTCTCGTACAGCTGCTCTGTGGTGGAGTCGTTCAGGTCCAGGTGCAGGGTCTTGCTGTTGGGCACATTGTTGCGCAGGCACTGATCCCTCAGCAGGACGCGCACATTGCCCAGACTCTTGGTCACCGCCTGGGCCAGGGGACGCATCTCCTTGCTCTCCGTCTCACGGTTCATGATCGAGGAACCGGCGGCCAGGCACTCGGCGCCGAACCACAGCTGCCCCGCTAGATTCTCCTGCAGCACTTCCTCGGGGAACTTGGCGCGAAAAGCCCGTGGGTCGCGATCCTCGCCCAGCAGCTCCTCCATGATCAGGTTCGTGATGGCCAAGACTTTATCCTGATTCTGTCGCAGCCTGCTGACCAGTCTGGTGCACCGATCCGGCTCTGCCCGTCCGTCGAAGCTGTCCAGCTCGCTGGCCACCGCTGTGAGGGATCGATCCGCATGGAAGAAGCGGGCCAGCAGCGATTTGTCATCAGCCTGCAAGGGAACAAGAGATGCAATTTGGATGAGTAACAGGCCGTAGATAAGAGGTGCTCCCTTTCGCCCCTTCTGCCTGTCTGCTCATTTCAGGCTTATCGCTTGCCAAGTCCAACAAATTGTAATCGGCAATCGGGCGGCTGAACTTGAGGAGGGATCGTGTGACAAGTGCAGTTCCGATGGTGGGATTGGGTTTGGGATGGACAAGAGGGTGGCAGAGGTAGAGCCATGGCGATAACGATGACTCAACGAGCCACTAAACACGTAGACGCTATCGTTCAGGCATACAGACGACCGGCTTAATTAACACCGCTAATTTTCGTTGATTTCACAACAAACCCACAAATCACGTATGTAAAAATACAATGTTGGTCAGAACTGTATATCAGCGGTGCTTGTATTTGTAAACAAAGGGAATAAATGATATGATATAGGGGTTCCATTCTGAGGCTCATGAAAGGATAATACTTGTTACCCTTCTGAGACAGATTTTCTAATTAAAACTCCACAAATATTAAACACTATTTTTGATACGCATTTCTATTTAAAGAAATTATTCTTGTTGAGCAGCACCAGGCGAGTTGATTTAGACACGTTTGCTTGTCTATTCAGCAAAGAATGAAGGATATGATATAGGGGTTCTTTTTGGGGAAAATACTTGTTACCCTTCTTAGAAAGATTTTCTAATTAAAAACCCACAAATATTAAACAGTTTTTTATTCGAATTTTCATTTAAAGAAACTATTCTTGATTAGCAGCACCAGGCGAGTCGATTTAGATACGTGTGCTTGCCTATTCAGCAAAGATTCAGACACTCTTACATGAAATTAACAATCAATAAGTTTATAAAAAGCCAAGTTCAAAGTAATTTATGAAACTTAATAAGAAATCGAGTAATAGGAACTCATTGCTACTATCCTAAAGGCAACCGTGATCGCGGCCGAATAATCAATACCCAAATCTCAGATGTAAACTGATACTACAAATAACAAAAGTTTGTTTGCCTCATAAAAAAGAGAGCGCTACGAGGAGGAGGAGGAGGAAGGCATCCCATCAAGATGATGCAATCCCAGATGAGCTGCTTTTTTCCCCCTCTTATCCAACATGCAACAAGTGGCTGCTATGTGTCTGAAATTTCAATGATCCATTAAATCACGTGGCTCACTTAAGCAGGGCTGCCAACCTCAACAAATCGCACGAGATTTAGTTGAAACCAAGGGGGAAAATATACAAATTCAAAATATAAACTTAAATCGAAAGAGAGGCGTCGGAGAGCGGGACGATAAAGCGAGTTATCGGCAGTTGAACTTGTTTTCTCGGGGCACTTCTCCTGTGTCTGTGTGTGCTTTTTCGCTTATATATGTGCTCTGTTTAAATATTAAAAGCGTAAAAGGAAACAAATGTATGAAGCGAACGAAATGTGTTTATTATAAAGGTAAACACGTCAAGTCAAAGCGTTGACTCTCCGTTGTTGCCTTCAAAACTGCGCAGTTCGGCAGGTTTATCACTGGGTTTGGGCTTGGGTACGGGTACGGGTAAGGGTACGCCGGAGAGCCGGAGAACACAACTGCAAGTTGGAGGTGTTGGCAGAGCGGACAGTTGGCGAAACTTTAACTCACACACAGCTACAAGGCATAAGTATAGTATAACTATAGCTATGGCTCACCGATTCAAGGGAAATTTGTGCCCCAGCAAAGTTTAATTACGTTTCCCAGCTAAATTTCCACGCACACGGGAAAAAAAAGGCATTAGGTTAATGTCGCGAATAATATGGCGCATAGGGACTAGATACAGACACACCCTGGCTTTAATTTAAGGCTGGTAATTCCTTGCCTTTCAAATTAAATAAAATCCAACCTAATTATTGTAAAAACCGTAATGTGATAGGAACCTCAGAGAGCCGGATTCGTGTTTAGAATTTGTACAAACTTGATTAAATATTAGTCTCCCTCAGAAAAGTATAGTAACCATAAGGTGCTGCTTTTATCCAAGTTTTACGATAAAGAATAATAATAAAAAACAAGAATAGAAGCTAACTACGGGAAACCGAAATTTCTATACCCTTGCATCATGAAAAAACATCATAACTAAGTAAAAAATGCATTAATTTCAATGTGGAAAGCTTTTATAAGCTAGTTTTTATTGGGTTAACAAATCTGCCTACTAAATTTAACATTTAAAAAAATTAAAAATTTTGCCAATTTTTGACAATTTTGATGATGTAACCCCTTATTAAATTTTGAAAAAATGGCCAAAAAATTTTTTTCTTTCAGACATATCTAGATTGATTCAGTTTTTGATCCTGATCAAGAATATATATGATTTATAGGGT
>JAEIIH010011685.1:0-17720 GCA_018904745.1 Drosophila orosa
TAAATGAACAGATTTTCTATATTAAATTATTATTGAACCATTTAACTTCTTTTTGCGACTCTTTATACCTTTCTTTTTAGACTTTATCTACTTCAAAAAACTGCAAACAAAAATCTAGTTATATGAACAGATTTTCTATATTAAATTATGATTCTAACATTGATTGAATAAATACCTTTAAATACCTTTTTGTTACTCTATATACCTTTCTTTTTAGACTCTATCTACTTTCAATAAAACTGCAAACAAAAATCTAGTTAAATGAAAAGATTTTATATATTAAATTATGATTCTAACATTGATTGAATAAATACCTTTAAATACCTTTTTGTGACTCTATATACCTTTTTTTCGGCTGTATCTACTTGGCAAACAAAGATCTAGTTAAACCCCATTTATTCACAGTTTTTTTTAATTCCTCTAGAGCTTATTTAAGTCAAGCAGCACATTTAAAAGTTTCGCATAAATTTGAATAAAAATGATATTTCAAGGGGTTTGGATACATCGTTGTTCGTTTGGCCGAGGAAACTTTTTTGTCGCTAGTGTAACGAGGCCAGTTTAAATGCAATATATCAAGAGACTTTTATACATATATATATAGATATATAAAAGCGACACAACACTTTATAAAGTGCATATATGTATATGCCTGCATTCAGTTCAGTTTAATTGAAATTGCGCGGAAGGCAACTGATGGAGCGAGTGGAGAAGGAACACCAGCAACAGGGAGGAGGAGTTTGGCAAATGTGGATGACAACGATGTGCCAGGCACATTTATTATAATCTGTTGCATTAATATTTGCCGACAATTTGTCGTCTGAGTTGTCGTTCGCCTCTCTCTCTCTTTTGCAGTGCCATAAAAATTAAATTAAAAATGCCAGAAGAAGTCTGTGGGACAGCCGGCACAAAGCAATTGTTGCAACTTTGCAGCTCGTTGCTTTCATTGGGCGAAAACAAGAAGAGAATAAAAATGTCTACACATTTATTTAGCTTTGTCCACTTATCATCATCCCTCAAGGAAATTAAGGACAATCGCCAGAATCCACTGTCCACTGGACACTCGACCAAAGTTTGCTTTTAAAGTCAGTCCCAGGGCTTGGGCTTTCAATTTACGGATTTGCCGGATGGCCCCAAAAATGGTTTTGGCAACTAATTGCATTTGCTACGGCCCCGTTTTGGTTTTTGCCTTCCTCTCCCCTCTTTCCAATGCTTTTCGCCATGTATTTGCGGTGAATTTTTAGTCCTAGCCACAGGAGCCACACAGCCACACAGCCACACAGCCCACCTGTCATTAGAAGGGACACCCGGAGAATGTTCCGACCGAACAGTCAAACCAATAATAAAGCAATCACCGACTGCTAATGTCCCCGGCGGGAAGCCGGGATCGGTAGGGGTTTGGGTTTGAGGATTGGTAAAAGTGGGAAAACCCATTGAATACTCACCGCACTCGCTGCTCTCATCGGACCTGTCCGGACAGTCGGCCTTCGAGTCGCATCGCCAGCGCATCGGTATGCAGAATCCATCGTTGCATGTGAAGTACGAGGCTGGACAGGGACCTGCAATCGGATAGATGACGGAATAATGGTCACTCGATGCGATTTGGCATAAAGAAACGTGGAAACGAGAATATCGACGAGGCGGCCATTCAATCATTTGGTTCTCTGCCAGAGTTGGATTTGTAATGAATCGACCAGGCAGCCGGAGGAGAGTGTGTATGTGTGGGGACATTGAAGCAATTATGGTAATCTCTTAGTGTTGTATTGTTGGAAAAGGGTTCTTTCTAAGCTTTGAGTATTGTTTAGATTCTCAGAGATTTGCACGTTAAAAAGTACTTGGAAATAAACCAAAAACAAAGCTCGTTCATTGTGATTAAACTTTATATTCTTGCGGTTCTCCTCTCAAGAGAGAGACTTCATTTTTTAATTTATAGAATATTTTTAGATCTGTCCCTGACAGACTCTTGGGATTTTTGTATAATATTATTTCTATTAAAGCTCTCTTCCATATTTTCTTACCTTTACCAAAAACATTGACGCAAGAGAGTCTCCAGTCTTTAATTTATAAAATATTTTAAGAACCCTCTCCCTTATTCTGACAGTCTTTTAAGATTTTTGTTTAATATATTTCCTAAGAATCATAACCTATTAAAGCTCTCAATTTCATATCAAATTCCAGTACCAAAAACATTGCATAACTTAAATCTAATTCCACATTTTCCCCTGAACAATTCTAATCCAAAGCAGACATATTTCAAATCGTCAATCAACGCACGCTCACATAAATTATATCAGAATAATTCTAATTTCAATCACTTGATCCACAGCTGTGGCCCATACATACTACAGCAGCGGGTTTGCCAAATTATTTTTCCATTAAATATGCAGAGTGGAGACGTGTTAACGCCGGTCGGACCACAAAATCCAGGAATCCAGGAATCCACCCACTGCCACTCCCAGCTCCCAGCTCCCAGCTCCCTCTTTTCAGCTAGCTTTCCGGAAAATGTCAGATAATTCCAATGTTTATGCAGTTGTTGTAGTAGCTTCGTGGTACGTGCCTACAATTAAACATTAACAACAACGGAGCGAGCAATATTGCCCGGGAGCAGCAGCAACTGTGTTGTGGGCCAACTTACAGTACGTGACTCGGGGGGCACTGCATCATTAGCCAGCCGGGTCGAAGCTGTTCCTAACTTTTTTTGAGGGGGGAGGAGGCAAACAATAAAAAACTAATTTAAATTTGCTTAGAGCATAAATAAGAAGGTGTCAGAAGTGCTGTTCCTGATAACACCAACTTTTGGGAGGCCCACTTTCTTAAGTCAAACATTGGGTTGGTATCTTTGGCTATTGACACAGCCGTCGGAGAAGCTCTAGTTTTTTTTTTTTTTTTTGGGGGGCTCCATAAAAGCCATGGCCTGCGGGTAGTGCAGCAACAGAACGCATCCATCAGCCATGTCTTTCAAGTGGCTTGTACTCGTGGCCCTGGTGGCCCTGCTTAGTATTGGCACAGGCAGCTGGGCCAAGCCTAGGAATCATCAGAGTGTCCAGGCCAGAGCCACGCTTAGGGATCGGGATCTTCAGAGGCTGAATTCTAGATATTATGCCATTGCCCAGGATGAAGAGGATGGCGATGATATCCTGGAGCATGAAGAGGATCTGGGCGATGATGGCAAGGAGCAGGAGGAAGAGGAGGAGGAGGAAGAGATTGACAACAAACTGGATCAGGTATTGGCCGCCAAGACAGTAGACACAGCTGCCGACAAGACAGAGACCAAGGTAGAGGCTGAGCTAGAGGAACAGGATGAAAACCAGGATCTGGAGCAGCAGGAACTCAATTCAGAGGAGGAGGAGGAACTACTGCAGGCGTTGGCTCTGCCCCGGGCAGAGGCTCGCAATCGCCGGCGCGGCTCCCGACGCAACAGGGGCGGTCGCAATGGTCGTGGCCGCAGGAACCGGAGGCGTGGCAACCGTCGCTGCGGCGGCAAGAGCAACCGAGGACGTGGTGGCAAGCGTCGACGCACTGCATCCAAGCGAAGTGGCAACAAGAGGAACACAGGCGCCAAGCGACAGGGCCAGAGGACCCGGACCAACAAGACAGCCCAAAAGCAGACGGAGCAATCCAATAAGGCGGCTTAGAAGCTAAGAAGAATCTCTCATATGTAAGTCGCTTTTAAACTCAAATTTAGCGGCAATAAAAAATAAACAAAACTAAATTATATTCACTTCTTTTAATTTATTATTAATTATTTTATTTAGTAGTTTTCAGTAGGTTCTATGCTTTTGTATTCTGTAAAATTAAAAAGCATGGAGGAACCAAAGTACTTGATATTCACTGGATAATGTCTGGGGATTGTGGTTTGCTTTAGTTCTGCGGGACAATCCGATTTGAGGACACATATATGACGATCACCATCGATTATATAGCCTTCCTTGCAGACACAAGGTCCACCACATTTATGAATGCAAGTTTTGCTCACAAACTCACAGGTATCGGGACAGGGACTAGGACACTCGGCCAGGGTGCCATTCACCGTACAATCTATATTGGAGATATCCAAATCCGAAGAAGCTAAAGCTAGAAAGCTAAATAATATAATTTTAATATATTTTACAGACATTCTAGTTGGAGTTTAATGATACTAAAGTGGCTTTAAGCCTCAGATACGTTAATAAAGGTGTGAAATTTAGATTATGCAAACCTTAGCATCACAAATCGAGTTAGTTAAGCTACAGTGGAGATTATTTCTGTATCCTTTTCTACTAATTTAGTTAGTTAACATACAGTAAATATTATTTCTGTATCCTTATCTAGCAGTTTAGTTAGTCAAGCTACAGTAGAGACTATTTCTGTATCCTTCTCTACGAATTTAAATAGTTAACCCATAGTAGACATTATTTCTGTATCATTTACTGCTCTAAACTCTTCAACAAAGTCCACCCAAAACCATAATTAATGACTCTGTTGAAAGCACAAAAGTCCGAATTAATTTATTTTCCAACATATTTTCCCAGGAGTTATGTTATATCAGGGCTTTTCCCGCAATGATCTGCTAATATCGCTGTACGTATCCAACTGACTAAACTTTATTGTAGCATACTTTTCGGGCAACATTTCGCCAGAGAAAGTTTTTATCGCGAGAATTCATACATACAAGCACAGGTACACAGGTATGTACGCGTGACCCTGTTGGGATGCCAGGCTGCAACCACAAGTCATAAATTTCGCCAGGTATTCTCTGCTTTTGTTATAGTGCCTTTTTTTTTATGTATGTATTTATACCGGTGCACCGTGTATGACCCCATAAATTATAGAACGCTGCAATTTCGCTTTGGCGGCTTTGCACTGTTCGAAATTAGTTTTACGCCTCTTTCTGATTTAGCTCACTGCGCTTGCTCTACATAAAAATCAAAAATATATATAGTAAGGTATAGGGGTTACACCTGCAGCTTCTCTTTCCACCGAATTGCAATTCCGACCTGCACTCAACTTCAGTTTATTTTCCCTTCAGCTTATCTGTGCAATGGCTGCCTTGGCCATTGAGTTCGTTTACCCAACAGCGTCGTCATGCCAATCGCTTGTTCAAGGATGTTCCACAGAAAAGTCCTTACATTTCCACTTGGAATTTAGCACCTAAACAAAGGGTTGCTGATTCTGTGAGGGTTCGACCACAGAGATATGCAAATATATGTGAGATACAAATTGTGAAGAATTGAGGACATTCCTCCTCTTCAATTACATAATAAATCCAATTTAATTTTAAATTTTTCTACCAAAAGCTAATAAGTAAAAATGTGGTTAATTCGAGACTCCCCTTAATTACGAAATTCCTTTTGAGAACGCCCACCACGACTGCCCTTCTGTGTTTACTCTGTCTACCTGTAGCCAATTTCGAGCTGGTCTTATCTGTCTGGACTGCTGCTGCTGCTGCTGTTGGCAGTTGGTCAGCACAATGGCTCGGGTTATGTACACCATTGGTGGGCCACGTACTATAGTCTGCGGCCCTGTTCCTGCTCCTGCTCCTGTAAGTCCTGAAACTTTCCGACGGTGGCAGCCTGCCTGCCACTGACATTTGCCAAATCAAATAGAAATTTTAATTGACTCTTGGCTGGCTGAACGTGCCCGTTCGTTCGTTCGTTGCCATCTCCTAGGGGTCGTCTTTAATGCCATTACCTAAGCTTTAAAGCCTTTGTCCTAGCTATTTGCTCTGGTTCCTCCGCCCTCCGCCCTCCTCTGCTTGTTTTTCAATCAGCGCGGAAAAACGGGTTAAGCGCCTTTTCGGCTCGAAGGGAAATTTGCATCTGTCGCTGTTGCGAATTATGTGGGCGCACACGAAAAAAGGAAAGTTTCAGATTCAGGATTCGGATCCAGTTCAGCGCAACGCAACCCTTCACTCCCTTCAGGCGGCTTCTCTGTTTGTCAACAACTTTGGGCGCTTTCTATACCCATTAGCTTGGTGAATAACAGGGGTATGATGGAGATGTTTGTCTTTGAGAGAAGGAAAAGCTATGCTTCCGGGGACAAGCAAAGCTACATTTAAGAGTCTTTAAATACAAGGCCTGAGGATAGGCTATAATATGGTAAATGTTGAGTAAGAGAGCGTTCAGTAAACTGTAATTTCAACAAAGAAACAATTTATAAACCAGAGATAAATATTTTTGAATAACTAGAAAATATAGTAAACTTCTCTATATTTTTTAATATATACAAATTCATCTACAATATTCAGAAGTCGCAACCCACAACTCCCCGCTTTTCCTAGCTTTTTGTTCTTGTTTTTGTTTGCTTTTTGGGTCAAAAGATATATACTATGTGTGTGTGCGCGTTGTTTGGCTGTGTGCAACATAGTTTTTCACTTAATTAGCGCGCTGAATGACGCGTTGACAGTTGGCAGGAGTACGTGCCACGCCTGCGGGGCATGCAACACACAGTTTTCCCCGTGATTGTTCTTGTTGTGCGAGAGAAGGCGGTGGAGAGGTGGAGAGGAGTTTGTTCCTGCTGCCGTCACGGCCGAGGAGTGACAGAGAGATTTCAGAGATTTTTGCGTCCTATGGAACTTCCAGCAGCTGCAATCTGACAGGCAGCGTTCATAATTAAGGACAATTGTTGTTTACCACGGCAATAAAAGGTCGACAGATTGATATTAATCCGGTTGCAGCCGCTGTCTGTACTTCTTTTAAAAATAAGCTTAAAGGCTGTTAAGGTAGACTTTAAATTATATTTTTAAGAACTAAGGAACCTATCTTGTTTACATTTTTACACACATTTCTCAATATAAAGTCTCATCTTCCTTTTAAAATGTTGCAAGATATTTCAAAGATCTATAAGAATTAATTGCCACTGAAATTTCGCTGGAAAACTTAACGATTGAACGTAAAGCTTTCATTATTTTCCAGGCAGATCCTGAAACCTCTTCATCCGCGCATCGAGTCCATGAATATCGTAAACATTTTCACTGCCAGCCGGCGAATTTCCGTTGTCAGCTCGTGCAATTTGCAGTTCACACATCACTTTTACTTCCCTGCGCCGCCTGGCTTTCCTTTCCTTCTTCCCCCTCCTGTGTCAACGCTTTTCCTGGGCTTTTCATCTGCTTGCTTCTTTAATGATATAAACTTTGAGAAAATTTACACAACGGTTACGAGGGAGACTTCTTTTTGCAACGTTTTTAATGAGGAATATCAGGCGAGGGATTTCCTTCTTTAAAAATCGATGAGATAAAAAAGCGTTTTACAAAATGCAAACAGAAGAAATAAAACCGGTAATTTTTAGAATATCCTCAACAATAAATGGTTTATATAAATATATCGATATGAATACCCAAATAAACATTCTTCTTTCCTTTACCCTTTTATATAATAATGTTTGCCTTACATTTACTTTGAAAAATTAATATTATAGTAGCTATTTCCTTTTGAAAAAAAGGTGACAAAGTGAGGACTGACAGATTTCCGCTTGACCATGGTCGAGCGACCGAATAAAATCCGTGATTCACCGGGGGAAACAGGAAGTCGAGCTGCATCCGGTGGGCTTTCACCGCTGCGGTTGTGCCCGGTCAGCATCTGGCTGTACATACAAATATGGCGGCTTCCGTTGGCATTTCAACTTCCTTGCTCTGCGGTCTCAATTTTCATTTATATCGACATTGCCCCGTCTGATGCGATATGTTGCTGCTGCTGGTGCTGCTACCATCTCTGTCCACTCAGCTCAATGTATAATTTAATGCACTGATGTGCGCATAATGAGCGTGATTGACATAAATGTACTTTAAATGCACACGGGAATCGGGTCCTGGGTTCCAATTGAAGTTGGAGTTGTGCCGAAGGATGAGGAGCTGAGCTTGCCTGAACAGAGCAAACATTGCCCGCCAGTCAGTCGGGGCTCAAGTGATGCTGATGTGGCTTTTTTTTGGGAGGGTATTCTACACTTAATAATTTTTATAATATTTATTTTAAATCAAGAGAATAGTTATTCAAGTCTGAGAGTTTTTATATATTATATTTGGGGAAAATGCTGAACTTATTTAGGTTTGTATAAAGAAGAATATTGTATATTTAACTCAATTAAAAAAGGATAAAGCAGAAGTGGAATAAAATTATGTAAAAGTAAATCAAAAGTTTGGCAAATCTTTGTAACTATTATTTCATGTTTTCCTACTTCTATCAGGATTTAAAAAAAGAATAATAGCGATATATCCTCTTGTTCGCCATGGGAAAAAGGAACCCCGGCATCACTGCATGTTTGAGTAGGTGGCGAAAATTGGGGTTGCCTCCGGGCAGAGAACCATATCCGTCCGGCTTTGGTTTGTTTGTCGTGAGCACTGGACTTTGCCGGCGCTTTCGGTTTGCTCGCTCGGTTTGTTGTCTGTGGCCGTATGTTTTGGGCACTTAAATCGAGTTTATTACGTGCTTCTGCCCGGCCAAATGGCCAAAATGGCCAAATGGCCAAATGGCCAACTGGCCAAATGAAGGCGATGCTGGAGCGAAAGCGCAATCCTAAAAGCCAAATCACTTAGAACCGAAAAGTAAAATAAAACTTTAACCCCGAACTTTACTTCTGTTTGGCTGGCAACCGCACCAACTTGTAAATGAGTATTTCGTTTATTAAATTTAATTGTTTTTGGGAATGCACAAGGATAACAACAAAAAATAAGAAACAATAAAACACTAGACCGCAGGAAAGTTTTGCTATCGTAAAAGTTTGCTAAGCAGTTATGACTAGGAAACAAATAAGGGAATTACTGATTTGAAACGTATTTCAGAAAGTTTTTAAAAAATAAACCTAAAGCTCTGTATTCTTTTCTCTCTAAAGATTTCTATATAGTTTCCCGTCCCTTAATAATTTCCAAAAATATTCTAAATTTCCCCACAAAAAAACAATAAGCTAGATTATTTGAATTTCTATGAAGACCAGACCACCGACCATCAACAAACTAATCTCCCCGCCACTCTTTAGCATAAAATTGAGATATCCTTTTGCATCCGTAAGGACCATAAAAAGTTGCAGCATCATCAACGCTTGTCGAGGGACGAAAATGAAAAAACAGTCCGTCCTTGGAGAAAGGGTGCAAAACTTTCTCTTTGCTTTGCTTCGAGGAAAAACTTTGCAGGAAATATTTAAAACAGTTCCTTTCTCTCTCACGCACATTACAAAATTTTATTTGAATTATATTGCCATGTTTTTTGGTTGGCCAAAATGGGCAAACTTGCATTAATGAGCCGGGGCCATACTGAGGACTTTTAACACCTTTTTGACAAAGTAAAGCTTTGGAGTATCCAATAAATAGGATAATGAGTAGGGCATAATTATTCTAAAATTAAATTTTACTTGAAAGAAAGTAGAATGTGGAAGGTAAGTGAACAGGAAAACCGTATTAACATTAGTTCTTAAATAATTTAAATATATTTGTATTGTGCAAACTAACCTATACTAGTTATCTTGTTTTTATTTACTACAAAAGTTTCTCTCTCTTTGTTTTATTTTACACAATATAGTAGAAGTTTTTTAGAGATTTTTTCCCAACAAAATCAATAATGCATGGCCATGTATATAATACGAAACTCACTGATTAAAATACAGAGTATGCAAAACAAAACAAAAAAATGTACTCAAACAACAAAAACTTTCCATGGTAGCATTATTCTGCAGTCTGCCAACTTTTCCCTACCATCCATGTTGCATTCAAGTTTCGGTTTAGAGTTTGAGTCAATAACTTAAAGCACTTGATGCCAGCCTTTCGCAGGCCCATAATCATCGGCATCCTCGACATCATCATCATCATCATCATCATGGGCCTCTCATCTTTCACAATCCCACTCTCTCTCTCCTCTTGAAGCTGAAAATTTCCTTCATAAATGTTTATAAACACAATTTTCTAGTTGTGGCAAAAGTTATTCTATTGGGCGGTTATTCCTCTTTCGCCATCCCGGCTATCTGCAGCACTATGATTTATATATAAGCGATCATCAATCTTCTTTAACTGACAACGCAGTGGCAGTGGTTGTTGGTTCTGTTACTGCCAGTTGAGTGGAGCCAAACAACGAGGCTTTAAATGATTCTCTTTTTGTCGCCCATTGATACCCCGACTCTCGACTCTCTCTCCTAAGACTGCAGCAAATTCATTTTGCTTGTTTCTGGGCAGGAAGGAAGGATGTCAGGATGCCAAGAAGGATGCGGGATGGTGTTTTGGCTTGTCGTGTCTGTCATTGTCATGTACTTGTCGTACACGAGGACACTGAATGCACACTGGCAGCAGCAGCAGCTCCAAAAACTCGTAGTTCAACCACAGCAAACGGCCATCAATCGATGATTTCTATTCATTTTTAAACACTGCATAGTCGGAGGAGGGTACAACAGAGTATGCTTTATAAATTAGAGAGGCTGCTGGAATATTAAAAGCACTCATTCACTCTCAGGCAAGCACTAACGATCAGTTAAAATTCAATTTCAGCTTAGGCTTGTTTTATTTATGAGTTCATATGTGCTTTTAAAAATTGCAAGAGGACTCTGGGCTTCAGGGTAATTTTTAACTATTTAAATAGGTTTATTTAAATGATTTTCATACCATTTCTGCATTAAAATGCCATGCAGTTTAAAATTTATAGTTTAAATCATATAAAAATAGGTTTCATTGTAATAAAATCTCTTGTTTTATTTACAATTTAATTACTAAAAGTGTTTTATACCATGTTCAGTGCTTATTTTGTAGTTTTACATAGAGTCATCAACATTGTAAAAGGATGTGTTCTTTTTGGCTTACATTCTTATGTTATTCATTGCATTTTCATCTAGTTTTGTTGTTCCATTTATGCATTTTGTTTTGAATGACAATTTCGTTTGATTTGTGGTGATTTCATTATGTTGTTGACAACACTTCTCTCTCCCCGCAGTGTGTGCCACACGGCGTATACACAATGTTTAACCATATATTACACACACGCCATGTAGAACAAGCAATTTATTTACTCAACTACTCAACGCAAATCGTGTTGCTACTTTGCCTGAAGTGATTGCCAGGCGACAGTGTTTTGGGACCCAAAAGATATCCAGATTATCCTCTCAACCGAACAATTCGTTATTCACTTTATCTGCTTCCTCCTTTTTGGCATCCTTGGGACCCTTTGAGTTGCCCCCAACACTTTGAGGCACTTGTGGAGCTGTTTGGCATCCTTGCTGATGATGACTTTTAAAACGTGTCTCCACCTCTGCTCTTTGAGGTTTCATTTTTATTGCTTCGACATTGGCAACAAAAAGCGCTCGAAATGATTAGCCTGCCACAGGAGATCGAAGAGCTAAAGGAGCAGGAGGAGCAGGAAGCAAGTTTAAGCTACGCATATTTTAAGTGGCAAAGTTTTCGGGGCTTGAGAGAGAAATTGTTGCCTCAACTACTATTTGCCATTTCCCAGTCACACGGCCAGCAATAAAAAATACAAGGCAACACTTTTGTGGGTGAAGAAGTTGGGGGGTCTCCCAAGTCGAGTAAATAAAAAATTATTGCAAAAGTTTTCCATGCAATAAACGCTAAAAGTAAGACCTTCTTCGAGCAGGCAGCGGGGCATGAAAATCGCAGTAAAAATAGTTAGTAGCAAAAGGAGATCTCACAAGAACATCATCTTTCAGGTTCATGTCCCTGTCCCGCTGTCTCTCTGTCTGTTTGACGACTCCCCCCAATTGTGTAATCAACGCAGGTGCCACCGAACACAAGATCTGCCGTCTCTCTGGGACGACTTCAGGCGCTGTTAACCGGCCTCCTGGCGTCCCAGGCTCAGGCTCAGGCTCCTTCGTGTCTTTTGAGGAGCGGACAACACTTTCGTTGGCATGGCACACACGCTTTCATAGTTGTGGCAGAGACGTGACAATGCCACAATGTTGCAGTGTACAGTGGGTAAGGTAGGTAATTCGTACTTTATTCAATTTAAAAATTAATATAAATTTAAAAAGTTGAGAACAAATATCTAAAAAGAGATACTATAACTATGAAATACCAAATAATATTCTTAGAAGTTAGCCAAACAAATAGAAACGTTGAATTACACAAAATCTTTAATGAAACATTACATATTTATGTTCCATCAGTATCCAAACATTCATAAATATAAATATTAGTTCCCTTGATTAATTTGCTTTATTATTTCACTTCCTGCTAAGCTGGCAAATATTGATGACATGCCCATATTCGGCAAATAAATCAATCAATTCAATTAATTTGTGTACAAATTGCCTTTTATGCGAGTAATCAAATAAACCATAAACAGGCATTTATTTTTGGCAAACACTTATCGATCTATTTAATTGAAGACATCCACTGCTGATGCTGATGTGGCTCACACCCACTGTCCATGGTCGGGGCAGTTATTAGAGAAGATGTTGCAGCTATCAAATGGCCGTAAAAGCGAATGTTAAGCCGGGACAGCCGTAAACTGTTCAACAATACTGCCTTCTGTATTCCTTGGAGGCTGATGCCGAGGAAACGAACTCCGTTGGTCAGTTGGTTAGAATGGAAACGGGGGAGCGAAGCGGCCTCAATTAGCCCTCGGTTTTGATTAGAGAGAAAGAGAGTTGGTTTGAGTTTGGCTAAAGGGAAAAATTTCCATTGCACTTAGCATGGCAAACGCCCATATTCTCTCCATCTCTATGTGGGCCTATCTTTTCATTAGCTAAGTGCCAGGGTGCGGGCTGAAGCCATTGAGCCTCCGAACAATATAATTTTTATTTGCCTCTCTTTTTTTCTGTAATTATTCAATACAAGAGAATCCCCTTAAATCTCCCCCTTGCGGTATTCGGGCGTTGATCTGTTTCTTCTGTTCTCTGTATCTCTCAAGTGGCATAAATCACACAAAACACTCGGCCACTGACACAATGGGATAATTGGATGAGAATTGAGACATTCAATTTGAATTGGTTTTAAGTATTATAGGGTTGTGTGATCTCCACTCGAAAAATAAGAGTAGGAAAGTATTCCTTTCTTCAAGAGAGAGAATCTATTGTAAACTTTTTAAATAAAAACCCTTTTTTAATTATTTAAAGAACTCAGTTGAATAAGTAGTTTATTATAAAGTATAATAAATATAATATACAAGACAAGTTTCTCCCAATATTTCCTCATATTCTTTCTATAAAAACATTACAATTTCTCTCACTGCATGACAGCTGATCTGTCTTGGGAATTGCTTTATAATGGAACCTCCCTAGAAGAGGCATTATCAATGAGTAAAATAAACATTTCTCATTCTTTTCATGATCTACATAATCTTTTAAGAGCTCTTAGCCAGACATAAAGAAAATTATTTTTATTTTCATTTATCATCGCAAGTAGTTCTCCCCTTATTGTACTATTTTCTCAGCAAACAAATTGTCAGCTTACCGACTGGAGGCGACGGGGCATTATAAAAATATTACTGGTAAAGCACAGCCAGGGGAAATTTCAAAATAATAGACAAACGTGACCAAAGGATAACGAGGACGAACATGATTTTCACTTAAACGCAAACTCCGTTCTTTCCTTTTTTTGGCAAGAATTTGGAAATCCTTTAAAAGGACAGAGCAAAAAGAGAAGCGGAATGGGGAAAAGTGAGGTGTTGACTCGGGGACATCTGTCAGAAGCAAGCAGAAACGATTTTGTGGTTAGCTTGGTAAGCCACAGCGCGTTGTTGACCCTCCAAAGTCCCCTCGTCGACTGCACTTGACTCCCTTCTCCACCAGCTTCCCCGTCTCGCTGCTCATTAAAAACAACAAAGACGGTTGACTTCACCTGTCCCAGGTAACTGGACAGTGAAAAAAAATATTGATTATGGTAAAGGGATCCGAAAACTTTAAGATTTGATAATATATTAGCATTTGGTAGGTTTCTACAGCTGCAGATTTGTTATAGATATGTTTTAAATGTTGTTTTCTTTTTAAATGTTAATTCTAACTCAAAATGTTACGATTTATTAAGTAAATATTTCTTTCTCTGCAGCATATTTGCTCAGTGACATCAGAAACAGGAGAGAAGCAAAGAGCTGCAACATCAGCAGCCACGTAACCGAGACAGGAGCAGTCCACGTAATTGAATCACCCTCGAGAACATATTAAAACCGTCCATGAAGAGCTCACTGCATTCCCCTAGCAACCCGCCAGTGCCAGGACACACTGACGTTGGACTGCGGTTTGTCCTTCAGACAAAAATGACCAATGCCAGTGACCAGGATTTAACGTCCACCTCTAGCTTCTGGCTCGGTTTGTATTATTTGTTGTGCTCTGTGTTCCCAGTTCCCAGTTCCCTGACTGAATGTCAGTTGGCTGCTGCTATTCATGGGTTTTATTAGTCCATTTGATATGCTCCAACTGGGGAAATTGGCTTATGTTTGCTATTGGAAGTGTAGCAATTATGGTTACCAACTGGAATGCTGAATACTCCCTCATGTGACACCATAATCTGGTAAGAGAACCCCAACAAGGGATTTACAGTGGCTATAAATTATAGTATCAAAGGACCCATGACTTTAAGGCTTTATTAAAAGCAAATACAAATTCCACAAAGGTGCAGGTAACCATAAAGGTTAATAAATCAGTTGTTAGGTATTTTATTTAACTTGAACTAATTTAATTTGTTAATGAGGAAGTCAGAAAATTCGTTAATAAATTAATTCGTGAATAAACCTTATAATTTACTGAATTCCTGGTTAGTAACCAAATATTTTCTGCATTTTATTGCTTGGCCAAAGTGTACAAAGGCGTCGGTATTGATAAGCTTAATCCCCGCTCCTTCTCCGCTTGTTTTTGATTTTTTTATACAACTTTTTTTTCTTTCTTGTGATTCAACAAGATGTTGTTGGCGTGCTGCTGGCTGTGTGTATTGTGTGTGTCTTGTTGCTGCTGTGCATTGCTCACGTTGCCGCTGCAGTTGGACCGAACGAACAGGTTCAGAACGGCGAGCAGAACAAAGAACACCAGGAGAATAAAAGGAAAATCACGACTGATAAATGAAATAAATATATATATATGTATGTAGAGCCACACAGATATACGCATGTAATGTATATATTTAGATATATCTGCCAGTTCCTCGAACATCGCCGCACTTGGCTCGCTTATCATTTCGTCTGTGTCGCAAGTCTGATGTCTGCTGCCTGCCAACTGCTTTCTGCTTTTGGCCCTGCCCTGGACATGTGTTGGCCAAGAGAGCAAGCTCTCAAAAGGGCCAGAAGGAGCAGTCACAATCAGAAGAAGGAAAAGAAAGAAAAAAGGAGTCAGTAGATGCAACGCAGCTCCTTGGGGCAACTCTTCTGCATCGCTCTGTGTCATTCTAGATGCAGAAATTTGATGCCAGCTGCAACTTGTTAGGCTCCAACCTTGCTTTAGCTTCTCTTTCCTTTCAAGATTTTAATAGGTATTTACCTGGAAGAGGGGTATATATGTGGGGTCAACAACTGGATTCATAAAATTAATAGTTCCCTATTTTAGGGGAATTTAAGTAGCTTATTCTATGGAATTTCAATTTGTATCATATTTATAAATGTTTAAAATTTTATGAACTTTTTACTAGGTATTTCACAGGTCTCATCACTTAACTCCACTGTTCTTTCTTCTTTCCTGATTTTATTTGCGCCTTTGACTGGCTTTAACTTACTGGTTTTGGGTTTCAGGAGTTGCAGGAACTGCAGGAGCTGCACTCGCTGCAGTTTTTGTAATTGCAGCCGA
The DNA here is from genome assembly GCA_018904745.1 of Drosophila orosa. Classification (NCBI taxonomy): domain Eukaryota; kingdom Metazoa; phylum Arthropoda; class Insecta; order Diptera; family Drosophilidae; genus Drosophila; species Drosophila orosa. The sequence continues at coordinate 15,673 of JAEIIH010011685.1, forward strand.
GTTTCCCACATTAAGAGCCTGAGAAACAATGCAGAAATAAAGTCCAATAAAGGCAGAGGGGGAATCTGTGATTTGCCAAATCATGATTTGGTTTCGTCTCAATGCTTTTTGTTTGCCTTGGTTTCCTTCATTAAGGTAAAGGGTAATGCTGAGTTGAACTTTTTCTGTGGCTTGCCCAGTGTTTGTGGTGTGAACTTTCGAAGGGGGAAAGAAAGACCTTTAAGTTGTGCAAACAAAAGAGCAGATGACCTATGTTGCAATCAGGGGATTTTTAGTTAAATTTAATTTTAGCAAAGAGAGAGAATCACATTCAAAGAAGATTAAATATTGTTTCTTGACCTTTTTCCCAACAAAGGTTTCATTTAAACTTTATCACCTTAAACCTTAACACCTGAGACCTCACCCTGAACGACTCAGCTTCTTATATTATTTATAAACTCGCCCCAGAATTTTCCACAAACAAATTTCAACTTGGGTTAAATCAAAACCCACACTCTCGGCACACACCCAAAGTGATAAGGTAAAATTGGATTGGAAATCAATCTGAAATCGAAATCGATAAGCCGGCAGGCTGGTAAACACATTAGAATGTGATTCTCGGAGCTGTAAATGTGCAATAATTTATTCAAATTCCCCAATGTGTGCTCTCTCGTAGACATTGTCATTAATATTTACTCGATTTGATTTTTCTCAGCCGAATCTTTTGGGTCAGGCCATTAAGCTCCGCGTGGGCTGGGAGACTTGGAAAGTCGTTAACCGGCAGCAGCAGCCCCAGCAAGTCCCAAGCCCCAAGCCCAGGCCCAACTACGAGTCCAAGTCCGAGTCCAAGTCAGCCAATCAACCGAGCAAACTAGTTTGGACAGACAGATTTCTTGGATAAGGGGGCTTGGGGCTTGGACTGGCCAGAGAGAACGACGAACGAGAAACTGTAACAGCACGAAAAAGCCGAGGCTGAGTGACAAGTTCTCAGAGGCCGGGGCATAAATATTAGATTGCATATTAAATATTTTCTTGACGTGCCCCCGGTTGACGGTTGAAACATTTAATTGGATCCACTTCCCATATATGAAAACAGAGAACATGCATTCTCTGTTTGGGCAAATTGCCCTTTTTGTGCCCCTTTTGTTCGCTCGAATGAGCTGAAATTAACCTTGACAGATTAGATGAACCCGACGATTGCGAATATACAAATATTTGTATATTTACTTCAACTATTGAGTTGAGTTTGGCGGAAGGTTTCCCCCATTCGATTTCACCGGATTTTCCGTTTCTATTTTTATGGTTTCGCAACCTTTTGGCCTCCCGGGTCTGAACTTTTGATTATTGGAAGAATTGTGTGCCAAAAGCACGTTTCGTGAGCTACACAACTCTTTTTGCATTGTTTTTCCTGCTTTACAAAGCTAATCAAATTTCTTTGGCGTTTTCATTCGATCCGAGTTGAGGCTGGCCCTGTTTTTCTCTGCTTGTCTTTGTCGTTGAAGCGAAACCCAATTATTTTTTGTTTTCTTTTTTTTTTTTTGGCAAGTCGTAAATCTATCAAAATTTCATACATATGTATAAATACGGGATAAGCGGAAATTTGGTCTCTGGGGGTAAATGAATAAATGATATCCTCCCACCCTTATGTGAGCGATAAATATTTATGTGGCAATTTGGGAGCACATTCCTCCGACAGCTCAACACAACTTTACTGTCCCTCCTGCTCGATGGCAACTCTCTCGGCTCTCGGCTTCGCTCCACACTTCACTTGAGTCCACCCCGCGTGCGGAGTATTGAGACATATGTGACACATGTCAATAGCATCTTACCCCAACCGCAAAAACTGTACAGAGAGAAAAAAATCATAGCCATATCTATGATATCCGTCGAAGAATATATCAAATATAGTCGTTTTTCAAAAGAAAAATAATCATAATGACGTCAAATGATAATATCGATAGAATACGGCAAAAGATATATCTAATATAATTGTTTATCGACAATATCAAACATTCTTATCAACTTGTTTTATATCTATACTAATTTATCAATTTCAATATTTTCATATT
>JAEIIH010011698.1:0-25310 GCA_018904745.1 Drosophila orosa
AATTTCAAATAAATATTTCATTATTTAAATAAATATTTGCTTAAAATATATGGAATCCATGCCATTGTAAGCCATATGCCCAAAGCAACAGCGTGCCCATATTCAGGACTCTCTCGCTCTCACTCTTCCGCCCCAAAGGTAAGATTGACAAAACAGAAAAAAGGACACGACCACATTGAATTGCAATCCCTCATTAGGGGTGGAAAAATATGTTGGCCAGTGTGTGAGTGGGGGAGTACGTGCACGTCTGGGTGCTTCTGGGGGCGCAAAAGGTGTGACAATAATAATATTTCACGCATCCCGTGTGATAATATAGACATAACACGCTCCTGTCACATCCGAGGGTGAAATTGGTTCCACATCGAATTGTTACCCCCATTTGATTTTCGATTTACGGGTTTGTGTGGGCAGGGATTACACGGGGACTTAAGGAAAAGCCTCATAAATGGTTACATATCGGATTGGAATTGAAGAAATTGTAAAGTTATTATTATGGGAAGGGAGATTAAAAGAACTTTAAGAGAAATCTAACAAGTAGGAAATAATCTGAATTGAAATATGGGTAAACGTTGAAAACATTCCTAGAAATATACAATCTTTTTTTTGAGATAATAAAAAAATCGAAATAAATGTTTGACATTGCTTTAAAAATCCAAATTAATCTTAGTCCAAAATTCGTAGAAGTTCCATTTCATGATTTTGTGTTGAAATCAATGCATTAATGATCATTGAAGATCATTATCGCTGCTTGGTTTCACATCGAATTGTTACCCCAATTTGATTTTCAATTTACGGTGTGGGCAGGGCTTACACGGGGACTTAAGGAAATAAATAAATGGTTCCATATCGGATTGGAATCGAAGAAATTGTGAAATTATTATTATGGGAAGGAAGATTATCAGAACTCCAAGAGAAGTTGGAAATAATCTGAAGATAATACAAAACTTCGAAAAAAAACCTTCTACATTGCTGTACGAATCGAAATGAATCTTACCAAAATTCGTAGAAATTCCATTTCATGATTTTGTGTTAAAATCAATACATAAATAGTCTATAGCTTATTGAGACAACGAGTAACGATCATTATCGCAGCTTGGAGCTACATATATAAGCTCATTTCATAGGCATACTCATCAGTTGCCAGCAAATATTACTGCGATGAACTATTTTCGAACTCTGGAGCTACTTTCCCTGCTGCTCCTTGTGGATCTTCTGGGATCTGCTGCGAAAACGTACAAGTCCTACAACCAGATCCTGACTGGAATAGATTGGCGTCAATATGGTTATGTTGCGCCTGTCCAAAATCAAGACAACGGCTGTCAATCCAGCTGGGCCATGTCAGCAGTAGGAGCTCTGGAGGCCCATCTGGCCATCAAGAACCGCCGCTTGGTGGAGCTGTCTGCACAGCAACTGATCGACTGCTCACCTCTTACAGAAATGTCTTTTGACGCTAAATGTGTAGGCGGATGGCCGGGTGTTGCCTTTAATTATACCCGGGATCATGGGATCGCTTCCAAGGCATCATATCCGTATAGAGTACGAAAATCATCTTGCAGCTACGATCTTGGTACCAGTATCGGTAGGAACAAGGGTTACGTCACCCTGAAGGGTGCCAATGAGAGAAAGCTGGCCGAGATTGTCTACAACATGGGGCCAGTGGTTGTTTCCATAGATGGCAGCCATAAATCCTTTGTTGAATACACAGGAGGAATCTACAAGGAACCTTTATGCATGTCAGACATAGAATACCTGACTTCATCCGTTCTTGTGGTGGGTTTCGGTCGGAATGCCTGGCTAGGCGACTACTGGATCATCAAGAACTCCTTTGGCAGAAACTGGGGCGAAAATGGCTACATGAGGCTGGCCCGGAATGTCGGAAACATGTGCGGCGTGGCGACCGTGATACAATATCCCAAATAAATAAGATATTATTAACCTATAAATATTTTAGTTGTATTAAAAACAAGGATTTCTATAAGGGCTTTTACCAAGAGGCATTCAAGCAAAGGTTTCCCGTTTTGTTGTAAATATTTTGATTAGAAGGAATAAATTGATTTTGTAGTTCCCATCCGTTGGCATTATTCAATAATCCACAATGCAGGCAATTACTCTAATAGCCAAGTGGGTCCTGGCCACCATCAGATAACAGCGACCCCACTTACCCTTGGAACCACGCTCTAGCCAATCCAGTTGGCCGTATCCCGTCTCGTTGTCCTGTCAGTGCCTCGTTGGCCATGTCCCCGAACACTTGGGTAATCGAAATGCCGTCACAGAAGTCGCGCTCTCATCCGTACCCGCGAAGGATCTCGCCGTACCGAACGCCGTCCTTGAATCGGGATGCCTTTACTAGGGATTCCCCGGCAGCGCCGGTGGCAGCTCCCACAACGCGGACCCACGATCACCCCGTTTTCGAGGACATACGCACCATTCTGGCAGTGCTGAAGGCCAGTGGCCTGATGCCCATCTACGAGCAGGTTTCCAACTACGAAGTGGGTCCTCCGACCAAGACCAATGAGTTCTACTCCTTCTTCGTGAGAGGCGTGATCCACGCCCTCACCATCTTCAATGTCTACAGCTTGTTTACGCCCATCTCGGCCCAGTTATTTTACTCCTACCGCGAGACGGATAATGTTAACCAATGGATCGAGCTGCTGCTCTGCATCCTGACCTACACCCTGACGGTGTTCGTGTGTGCCCGGAATACCAAGAGCATGCTGCGCATCATGAACGAGATCCTTCAATTGGACGAGGAAGTGCGCCGACAGTTTGGGGCCAATTTGAACCAGAACTTTGGCTTCTCCGTGAAGTTCCTGGTGGGCATCGCCGCCTGTCAGACCTACATCATTGTGCTGAAGATCTATGCGGTGGACGGTGTGATCACACCGCCCTCCTACATACTGCTGGCCTTCTATGCCGTACAAAATGGTCTCACGGCCACCTACATTGTGTTCGCCTCAGCTCTGCTGAGAATTGTGTACATACGTTTCCATTTCATTAACCAGCTGCTGAATGGATATACCTATGGGCAGCAACAGAAGCGCAAGGGTGGTGGAGGCGCTGGGAGGCGACAGCGTGGCAATGGTAACCACCATCCCACTCCCAATCCCGCCATTATGGAACATTTCCCGGAGGACTCGCTGTTCATCTATCGCATGCACAATAAACTTTTGCGTATCTACAAGGGCATCAACGATTGCTGCAACCTGATACTGGTCTCGTTCCTGGGTTACTCCTTCTACACGGTCACCACCAACTGCTACAATCTGTTCGTCCAGATCACCGCCAAGGGCATGGTGTCGCCCAACATTCTGCAGTGGTGCTTCGCTTGGCTCTGTCTCCACGTCTCTCTTCTGGCGCTGCTGTCCAGGAGCTGTGGTAAAACTACCAAAGAGGTGAGTAACTATAACGCTGATAAGGCTAATCCACTAATCATGCTGAGTGCTTCTGTTCAAAGGCCAATGCCACATCCCAGATACTAGCCAGGGTCTATGCCAGCTGCAGGGAGTATCACAATATTGTAAGTACGCAGGCAGAAGTAGACCATATATGGGATATAAATTTAATTAATTCCCTTCTAGATTGATAAATTCCTGACCAAGAGCATTAAGCAAGAGGTTCAATTCACGGCATACGGATTTTTTGCCATAGACAACACGACTTTGTTCAAGGTAAACCCATACAAATGTATACATAAGTTACTTAAATCCTCTCAGTATTATTAGTATAAGCAACAATATAATAAGCTTTAAGAAAAGTAATAGTTATGCTAACGACGAAACTCTCCCTTTCTAATCTTCAAGCTTATATTACACAAGCCGACTGCATTTCAGAACCAAGAACTGGAGTATACTTTTCTAATAGTTTTTGATCTGCTGAATTCGAATTCTAAACGTAAATTTTTACAATATATTTAAAAAAAAGACAGTTTTTCGATAATTTTGAGCCTTCAAACCGTCAAAGGGGAAGAATATATCAAGAATATCTCTATGGAATCTCAAAGTACTGCTCTTCCCCTTTAAAATCAGTTTTCACAATTTCGAAACATCTTTATAGGTCTCCGAGATATTTAAATTTTATGATATTTTTTCCAAATATATTGTCAACTTCAGAAATGGATAGAAAAGTATGGATATAAGTTTAACGGACGATATCTCGGAGTCAAAAAAAAAAGATTTTTATACATTTAAAAAAACAAATTTTGAAGGGCAAACGCCGTACTTAAGGACGCCGTGGGAATCGCTTTGAAAAAATATTATTATTGATGTTACAGCACCTCAAATCTACCCAAAAAAAAGTATATTTTGCACTTTTAGTATAAAATATCTCAAAAACCTGAGGTCTAGTAAATCGGAATCGAGTTCAGTGCATTGAAAACCTTCAGGAAACTGTATTTCGCTTATTGATTCTTAGACTTTTTATTATTTTGTCGGCCTGTGTTATCATTGGTATTACTTGGCACATATCCGACCGTTTCTATCTTCCCTTTGCTTTGTTCTTGAAGTCTCCGAACCTTCCTTTAAATATCACATCAAATTCTGCAGATTTTCTCGGCCGTCACCACTTACCTGGTCATCTTGATTCAATTCAAGCAGCTGGAGGACTCAAAGGTGGAGGACCCCGAACCAGACCAGACTTGAAACACACGGCATTGAGATCTTTTTATAAATATTAAATTGATTTCTTAAATTTGTATCTATTCTTTAATTACAAATATTACGACAATTTCACTAATCGCATGTACGGGGGAACACAAAGAAATTCAAAGTTATGATGCCTTTTCTTACAATAAAATGATATTTAGTCTGCGCGAGAAATAATACACTTGACCGATAATACACCATAAATGCATTATGCTGACTCTCTGTGGCGAAATTTAAACGCTTAAGAAACCGACGCCGTTTACTTTAAGGGGAAAATAAGTAGAAAGTTTATCTATCTTGTGGAACGTAAGGTTTTAGAAGCTGCTCCTTGTCTAGTACTTAGTTGCTAAGGGTCTGAGTTCAGCACTCAGGACTTGGCAGCGCGACGCGTTTCTCCGAACAGGAATGAGCAAATGCGGTCCAAGGCGAAGGCACCAAGAATATCGAGGACCAGCACACCGAGCAAAATTTTGCGGAACTAAAAAGGAAGTACATTAAAACCACATCTTATCAAGAAGAGACGCCAAACTACTTACATCCGTGGGAAAATCAATTATCTCAAAGAACTCGGTCAGTTCGGGCGCCAGGCCCGTGGACAAAAGCAGCACGAGCGCAGCTGAAGCTCCAATGGCATACATAAGCATTCGATTGGAGCGCAAGCTTTCCATGAAAGGATGACCCTGGTAAAGGATATACAAAGTTATACAAATATAAATATTAAAATAAGCAAATGAAGCCTCACCTTGTAATTGACAGCAATGGTGGCCACCTGCAGGGATATGCAAATGATGTACACGGTGCTGCTCACAATGTTTGGCTCGTACTTGGTCTTCTCGTCGGCATCCATGTCGATGTACAGCTTCACCTTGCCCACTCTGCAGGCAAAGGGGAATTAATAAACAAGTTCTGTGAGGAAATCCAAGATCTCAGCTCACCTGGGCGGCGCCAACTCGGTGGCCCTGCTGGTCAGGTAGTAGAGCGTTCCAAAGTGCACAGCAAACTGGCTGAGGATGGTCGTAATGGTGTAGAAATTAAATATGTTTGGCAGTGGTGCCACCTTGGACAGGGTTTTCAGAGGCTGTAGACAAAAAACAAATAAACTATTATGAAAATAACCTTCGCTGGCATCCAAAAAAGGTAGCTACCTTTGCTCTGGTGATAAAGAGGAAGCAGGCGGCAATGAAAATGCCCTGCATGGTGGCCTGGGTGTCACTGAACTTGACGCCATCAATGTACAGCACAGACTGGCAGTAGGCCTGGATGAGAGCATTCAGGGCAAGGATCTTGAACATCTGGAGCGTGGTTACCAACGTGCAGCGTCCCTGCTTGATAATGTGGTTAACTGGGCAGAGAGTTAACTGGATTAATATAAAATTAAAGCAAAGGGAAACCCGCTTGCTTACCGCACATAATCGAAGAGGATTTGCTGGTGAAGGGCGCCGCAATGGAGGCGTCTCCGAGCTTAACCATGGTCTGCTCCTCCATGTCGCGCAGCGCACTCTGCAGGCGTGCCTGTGTCTGGTTCATCTGCACCTGGCGGCGGCGCAGTGCTCGCTCCCTGGGCGACATCTGCTGGTTGGCATTGTCCGCTACTGCCGCTTGTGCCGCTGCAGCCGCTGCAATGGCCGCCTCCTGCTGTTGCTCCTCCTCCGTGCGCTTGCGCTTCACAGGAGCACTGGTAAGCAGGGAGACGCCCACATTGGCGTGCTTAAGGGCGCCCACATCGTTGGTGCCGTCACCACACATCAGAGTGCAGTAGCCCAGCTGCTTTAGTTGGGTAATCACGAACTCCTTCTGCTTGGGCGCGAAGCGGGCACAGACCGTGATCTGTGGCAACACTTGACGCAAGTACTGTGGGTCGTTCAGCTGCAAATACTGCAATCCCTCGCCGGTGATGCAGAGATCGTGCGTGGCCAGCAGCATGGAGATACTTCTCTTGCTATTCTTTCGCTCTAGCTCGTACTTTTGGTCCCCGTCAACGGTCACCCATTTAAAGGCATCCCCTGGCGCTGGCGTCAGGATGAGCAGCTTCTTGCGGGTGAAGCGCAGTTCGCGGGCCACATGGCAGGCGGTGAGGGGATTGTCGCCGGTGATCATTACCACTTTGTGGGAGGATTGAATTAGCTCCTTGATCACCGCCTTGGAGTCGGGCTTCATGGGACAGGAGATGATCACAAAGCCGGCAAAGGTCAGGTCGCATTCCACTTCCTCGCGCTTCAATTCCCGAACTTTCTGATTGCTAAGAGTGCCGAACTCCTTGATGCCCAGGGCCAAGACACGAGCACCGCGACGAGCGTACTCCAAATAAACCTTCTCGTAATCCGCCGGCACCTCGCGCAGCATCTTCTGAATCACTTCGGGGGCTCCCTTCACCGCTCCGATGTGCTTCACCTCGTTCGAGTAGGGCATCAGGTAGCCGGCCAGGACCGACATTCGCTTCAGGGCCGAGGAGAAGTGATAGCGCTGAATGATCTTCAGGGGCTTAAGCTGCGGACGTTTCGGTATGACGCTGTCCATCTTGGTTAGGTTCCAGTCCACCGCCGCCAGTGTGGCCTTCTCGAGGGGATCACCCACCAATCCATCGTCCAACAGGGCCAGGGAGTGACAGCAGGCCAGCACCTGAACCGTATTCGCTTCCGCCTCCTCGATGGGCACACAAACGCCATTGGGCGCTAGACCAGCAATGCCCTCGACCATCAGATTGTCCGTGGTCAAGGTGCCCGTCTTGTCGAAGCAGCAGATCTGAACTTTCCCGGCAAAGGGGATCCGGAAGGGCTCCGTGCAGAAGACAAACAGCTTGGTCAGCTGGATCAGCGATGTGTTCACGGCCAGGGTCAGCTCAATGGGTAGATCGGGCGGGATGATGGCCGTCAGGATGAGCGTGCACTCCAGGAAGAGCTTGTAGCGATTGCGCTCGGGATCCTCGCTGCCCTTCACCCACACATAAGAGGCGGCGGCCACGGCGAACACCATGAGGAAAGCGATAAAGGCAAAGGTCTCCACGTTGTTCTCCGTGGCGCGATTTGCTCCAAACAAGATGGTGCGCAGAAGTTTGCCCTGCGATGTGTTGAAACCCGTGCGGATCACATAGCCAATGCAGCCGCCGTCCGGAGCGCGCAGCGATTCCTTCGTGGGGGCTGTGTGCTGGACCACCTTGGTGCCACCAAACAGAACGAACAGCTTGCCATCGCCCTCGGCATCTAGTTCAGTGTCCAGATTATCCAGCGACTCCAGGGACTCCTTCATCTGCGGCACCGACTCACCCGTCAGCATGGACTCGTCAACGATGCAGGATCCCCGCAGGATGACCATGTCGCAGGGCACAATGTTGTCGTTCTGGGAGCGCGTCACCGAAACCAAATCCCCGGGCAGAAGCTCATTGGAGCCGATGTGCCGCCACTTGTTCTGGCGGAAGGCGTAGATCAGGTACGGCTTGTTGCCCATCTTCCGGATCTCGGACATGTTGCGCAGCTGCTGCTTGACGATGGTGCACTCGAAGGCGATCAGCATGAAGAGGGTGAACAGGGAGTAGTACCAGTAGTCGTCCATGCACCACAGTCCCACGGAGAACACCTGGAACACGAAGAACGGCGCCGTGGCCCGTTCGATGAAGAGTTCATGGAACTCGGGCACCACCATGTCCATCTCGTTGTTGCCATAAGTGTTGGTGGCCCGCTTGATGGCCTCCTCCGTCTCCAGTCCCCTCGAGGCCGAGTAGCTGCTGAGCAGTCCATTGACAGGGAACTCCACAGCCCGGAATGTCTTTCTATCCTCATTCCAAACGTATTTCGTCTTTTGAAACACCAGGAAATACTGCGTGGACCCATCCTCCAGTTTGGCGGATTGCACGGGAACAATCTTGGAGTTGCCATTGTTCGCTGTGGGCACCACCTTGGCCAGCACATTGGCGCCCGGCAGCTTGGCCCGACGGCACGTGAGGAAGGCCAGCACATGGACGCTCCAGTAGCAGAAGAGCAGCGTGAGAATGTGCAGGAAGGCGATGGCCACCACACCAATGAAGCCCACGTCATTCCATACCGTAGTGGTGGTGGCATCCGTACTGGTGCCGTTCTCACCGGAGATTACTTCGCTGTTGTTGCTGTTGTCGCTGGGAGTGGTCACCTCACCGCTGTACACGTTGATCCACAGGTAGAAGGCGGCCAGATAGAGCGGCACAAAGGGCAGTACCACGCCGCTCAACGGCGTTGGAATGCGCACGTGCAGGGTCACATACTGCACCAGGTCATCCAGCTTGGCGGCCTCCTTGGTTCCGCCGGCCAGAGTTTTCACCTGGGGGCTGTCCGTGGTCATATCTCCGGCAGGGCTTCTCCGTTTACCAGCTCCTGCTGCGTCAGTCATCAGTCTTCTCCAGCTGCTTGGCGTGTCGTTCTCAGAAAACTATTTAATAGTTTCTTGGGGGAAATACGGACATAGCGGCAAAAAATGTGTGAAAAAAAAGGCAACGTCGAATATATATCGAATGTCATATTCGATTTTTTTCCACTCAGCTGAAAAAACAGCTGATATAAATCGATATCAACCACGTCATATGAGACAAAATATTTGTCATTATTTTATTACAATCCTTGAATAAGCTTGAAATATTATTTATTTTACTTTATTATTAATATATTTTAAATTAAATTATCAACTGAAAAATTCTTGTCCATTATTGTTGCAAGTAAAGCCCACCACACCTGTAGATTTATTTGTTGGAAAATCAAGATTAGGAATCCATGTTAAACAGTCTCAAGAGCGCACGCACGCACAATTTGTGTTAAACGAATAAAACTCGTCTTAACTCTTCACTCGTCGAGGCTCTCCATGGGAGGATTAACAGCCGCATTGGGTCCGCCGGCAGCAGCATAGGCATTGTCCACGGTGGTCTGCGACTCCCTCATCGGCGTGCTCCGCTTGTGCTGGCCTGAGAAGCTAACCGTGATCCGCCCGCTGCCCCGCACAGAGCTCATTGGCGGACGCATTAGGGGCGTGGCCAGGCGACTGGCGGCAGGTTGATCGGTCTTGGGAGTGACATTGTTGGCCTCCTTGCGCACATCCACCACAAGGGCCTCGCGGACGGAGTTCTCCTGGAACTGCTTCATCCGTTCCCGCATAGCTGTCTCTCGCTTTATCTCCTTTTCAATCTCAGCACGCCTCTTGTTCTCGTACCGCTCCAGCGCCTTCTCGTCCCGCTTCTTGTTGCGCTCCACAATCAGATCGGCAATCTCCAGGCGCTTCTGCATCAGCGCCTCTTTGTCCAGCTTCTGGAACATCTCGGGCCAAAAGCCCTTTTCTTTTTTAACCAAAACGATGCGAGCCTCGTTCTTGAAAATGCGACAAAAGCTGCAAGGGATTGGGAACATTAAGAGAGGCATTTGTATTATTCAAAATATGAACTCACCTGGCCATTTCGTCAATCTCCTGGGCCAGGTGTCGCTCAAAGAAAATGGGCGGATTGTTGAACTTGAGATACTGCGGCAGGAGGACAACATCCGGCTTGCGGGTCACCAAGCGATTGAGCTCAATGGAGATCTTGATGTCCTCCTCCGTCTGCGATATCTGAACCATGATGAGTTGCTTGCTGGCGTCCCAGTCCTTGTGCCGTTCCCTGTCCGTATCCGTTTCCGTGTCCGAAGTTGTTGCTTGGGATGTGGCCCTTCTAGCTGTTGCCCTGCGACTGACACTGACTAGCGACAGCGACAGGAACTTATGCTACGGGACTGGCCAGAACTGGTGACGTTTCAGCGACAACTACGACAGGGCCAACTACCCGCCGGGGCTGCTCACTTGCACTCGCACATTGATTGTATTTCCCTTAGCCCTAATTTGAATATTAACCGGAATTCGAACTTCGAACCACCGAAACGAGAGCCGGCTGCGTTTCCCATCGACCAAACAACGATTGGTTGGTCCGGGAACCGGGACTCAGTCGACTCCCCTGCCCACCTGTAACATTTATGCATTTGCATTTACTTCTTTTTCGGCAAGACAAGACACGGTGGCCTAGTCCAGGAGCCAACTCCACGCTACCCGTTCCTCTGATTGAATTAGGCTCCAACTCTCCAGCACGCGAAGGGAGGAGCTGCTATTTGCATAGAAATCGCAACTATTGCTATCCCATCAACAACAGCTCCCAGCGACATTGATTGGCAACGGGTTACGGGTGCGGGTCCCCCAGGTTCTTTACAGCTCTGACGCCTGAAGCCATATTGCCTTTTATTATTTGCCTTATTTGGGAAACACGTGCAATAGCATGTAAAGGTAATTCGGTTTGTTTGGAATAAGTACCTGTCATTTCTTACCAAGAACTATTTATGTTCGCAACTCGTAAAGAGCATGTGTCTGCCTATTGATTTCCAGAAGCCATCAAAAGGGTCATTTGCCTTGATATCACGAATATATGTAAATATATTCTTTGATTTATCTAAATTTATCTACGCTTTTAGTAAAAACAAAATAAAATTACTAAATTAATAAACTAAATTGGAGGAAATCGCTGTGGGTCTAAAATCTTTTGAAAAGGTAGTTAAAAGTAAAAACTAATTGTTTAGGTAATTTTTAACATATGTTCGCATCCCAGGGTAATACTGTGGAAAACCCTTAATTCTACAGGGAACATCTTCAAGAATAAAAGTAATGTAAGTCTAAAACTCCTTTGTAATCTTTTGTTTAATCATAGTAACAAAAAAATCATTTAAATAACTTGAAGATTACTTATCGCCGTAGGCACATAACTATGGAAACCAGGATATTGTAATATTGAACTCCTTTTCCTAGGACTAAATTTGTTTATTCTGAAAGGTTCTGTTTTGGGGATAGGTTTGATCAACCTTCAATAGAATGATCCAGTGTCAAACAGCAAGACAAAATTTCACCCTTAATTCAAATTTTTTATATTAAAGTAAAGTTTTGAACCAGCGAAGGGCACGCCGTGACTCAATTTGCTCAAGCTGTTCAAACCGTTATCTTCAAATCGTTAGATCTCGTGCCCTCCACTATGAAATTAATTTTAAAATAACGCTTCCTACTGTGAACTATAAAATAAAAGAAATATGCGTTTTTAATAAGCACTTTTACAATAATTAAACCAATATTATACATGCATCAATATTTCTAGTTATAAGTAACTATGGCGATGAAGAAACCTCTGCAAACTCTGAAATAGTCGTGGGTTGTCTAGATACAGAATAAATTACCTTTTAATTAATTATATCCAGCAGTCCATTAATAATCAAACATTTTCCCCCAGAATTGAGTTCATAATTCGATTGTCCTCATTTCACATCGTTTATTGAGCTTTCCGGGAGGACTTTGGCAACTTTCCGTGCCTCCTTTATCGTGGTCTGGGGGCACTGCATCTCGCTCCAGCCCACGGGCACCATTGGCACCCGATTCTTACGAGCATCGCTGGCATAGGCAATGACCACGCCGAGTTCGTTTTCGGCAGTTGTGAGGACAAACGATTGCTCCATTTGATTGATCACACGGGCCAGGATCACGTCGCCCGGCTTGAAGGATTTGTAGATGTCAACGCGGTCCTTCTCCGTCTCTCGCACATCCTCCTTACGCAGGAGGCCGCGATAGCTGCTCTCGAGCAGAACATTTCGCACACAGAAAATGGCACACTTGGCGAATTTCGGAGTTGTGACCAAGACGCGGGCGGTAACAATGTCTCCGGTGGCCGGGATGGTCAGATGGAATCCAGGCTTGTGCACACTCACAACCTGACACTGCAAAGAAGATAAATTAATTAATTTAAGCTTTTAAATTCCTTTGCAAAACTCACGTTTTCCCCCGACTCGTCGATGTTCACAATGCCGGACTTGGAGGCATAGATATAGCCATTCAGTTCGTATGTGCCCACGCCGGGGACTATGTTGTCTTCTGTGGGGCAAAGGCGCTCGCCTGGCAGACAAACAATGGTCTCGTCCTCCTGTCCACTCATTTTTGTATTATAATTTTATTTTAATTTAAAAATTTGGGTAAATAACAAAGCAGCATCAACAAAAACACATGTGGAGGGCCGGGCGTAGTGTGACCAGGGTATGACAACGATCTAACGGAATAGGAAATTCTTTTAAAAATATAAAAAGAAAATTAAAACAACTGGCAACAGCAATTAATTCTGTGTAATAATACAAACCTTTTGTTTTTCATTTTATATTTAAGCTTTTATACATTTTTTACACTTTTGTTAACCTACCCTTTTGTTGTAATTTCCGCGTTGTGCAACACTAAAACTGTTGAGCGTGTTGTTTGCCGGTGCCGCCAATAATTTTCTGTGGTTTCTCCTGGACATTTTCAATAAAGATGCCAAATTCCACGCTGTCCGCCAACATGAGTTACCGGGAGGTCATCCCCAAGAACCTTAATCCGGCAGAGTGGATAGAAGTGAAGATAAACACGGGTAAGTTAAGTGCTGTCTCTCTGGTATTGGAGAACGAGGAGCTCGGTGCCCGGAAAGCCCTGATTTTTATACATTAAACATTAACAACTAAATACATTAAAAAACAGGAACCCAGAGCACTCTGCAGGATCTCAAGACATTCGAGACCTCCGGCGGCTATTGCTACAAGCGATGTAATAATAAACAATACCGGAATCGCTTTATATATTGGTAAGTTCGAGTCCCATCGATAATTTCGTTTAGTAATGTATTCTCCCCCGCTCGCCGCGTTTTATAGGCGCGCCAACCAGTGTGTGCTTGAACTCTCGGAGATCAGCCTGGACATCTCCCTGCAGAGAAACCACTTGCGCTTACGCTTCAGCGACTCGGCCGTGCTGAACGTTAGTCTGGCCGAGCAGACGAAGAGCATCACGCTGCTGGTGGTCACAGTCAGCAGTGTGCATCGCTATGTGTTCCCCCTGAAGACGGCTGGCCAAGACGGGGACTTTAACTCCATACCCGAGGATGTGCAGTCGCAGTCCATATTCTACGATGTGAATGAGAAGATCAACGATCCGAGCAGCTTCTATGTGACGGATGGCTTTGCCACAATGCCGCCCAATGTGGCGGAATCGTATATTTCGTGCGATGCTCTCACTGCCTACTTTGCGGTGGCCTACGAGGACAAGCTGCTGCTGCATACCATGAACTGCAGCACCGGCCAGACGACCACCAGTCAAGTGAAGGAGCCACATATAATGCCACGCTTTCTGTCCAACCTCAAGGGGGCTCTCATGTGAGTTTACGATTCTATGGCATCTCCTTTCGAATAATTATTAAATCTACAACCTTTTTCAGTGGCCGCTCGGAGACCCAGGAGGCAGCCATGTCCATGGCATTCAGCGAAATCGAGGGGCATCTGTACATACTCGTACTTTACCGGAACAACGAGCTAAGATTGTGGTCAGTCGATGGCCAGCAGACGGTGGCCAGCACCAACTTCTATGCCGGCTCCAGTCACGCAGGCTCAGGAGCCCAGGGACGTGAGTACATACACAGTTGCTCCTATAAACCTCGTCTGCAGTATTCACTCTTTCAGCTCAAAACAATCAACTGAGGAAAATCAACGATCGCGACTATTGTTTGTTCATCTCCCACGACAACGGAGCCGAGTTCGTTTGCCTGAGCATCGTGCCTGATCCTGGCGATAATAAAGGCATTATGCTGGTGACGCATGAGGAAACAACGGAAGCGGCGCCTCAAATGGATCTCATCAAATTCGATGCCACCAAATCGCATATTTGGGCGCTTTGGAGTAATGCAGAGGGTGAATTTCATGTGTCGGCGGGGCATCTGAGTTCAAAGAAAGTCGTTAAATGGGTTTCCGCTGCCCTGGAAGCACCCCCAGATCGCTCTAAGCTTATTCTCGATCAGGATCATGTGAATCCACGGGAGGCCTACTGCTCATACATCTTCCATCCGGGACGCTTTGATAGGCATGTGATTACCAAGGCTCTATATGTAAGTGCTTCTCTATATATCTATTTCTTGTATTAATCCCTTTCCCTTAGATGTTTAGGCGCGTCAACATGCAGTTGGATGTGAAGCAGCTTTCCATGTCCGTGCTGAAGGAGCAGGTGTGCACGGCCGTCGAGGATGAGATCCAGAATGAGCTAAAAGACTTTGAGGTGCCCGACGACGTCTACTGGGAGGTTGCCACGCGTCTCTGGGACCGCTTTTACTCCTGCTGCGAGCAGTACCACATCAAGTTCTCCGAACTCATGGGACTCGCTGTCCTGGGCGGCATGGATGCTGTGTGTTTGGTCAGGCGGCAATCGTTCTCCCTGCTGCGTCCCTGCGAGGTGCTGGAGCATCTTTTGCTCATTGGCAGCGACAGCAAAAGGGTGGCCACATTTGTGGCACCCATTTTCCGCAGCGATCCGGCCATGGCCACGGGATTCGTGAATGTCATGCAGGTGGTGACTTTGCTGGAAGCCCTAATCTCGGACGAAATGAAAATAGAGATGGACAAGCGGCTGTACGATCGCGAGTGTCCAGTCGAGGTGATTTCGAAGCTGGTATCCCGTCTAGCAGTCTTGTCGGCGGAAAGCTTGAAGGCCATAACCCAGAAGTTCCAGGATATACCCAACGTTAGGCCAGCGGTGGAAATGTTGCTCGATGTGCTGAGCATAATCGATCCAGAGGCGCCGCCGCATGGTGAGTAATGACCTTTAGCTGGTAGTCTGTGGGAGTCTTCAATTGGTATATATGCTTTCTTAGATTACTCCGCTTCAACGCGCTTCTTGCAGCCAACGGGAGCTTTGTTTGGCAGCGAATATGGGCTCGCCATCTTGGCCGAGACGGTCAAGCAAATGGCCATGATAAGGTGAGAGATTAGTACAGATATTTGCATGATATTTCTTTACAATAATCCACAAATATTCCTGACAGATTCGCCGTCTGCCGAAACCTTTTGATATTGCAGTACCTGGTGTGCACGCCAGCGGGCATGGAGACCTCAAACATTTCCACAAACATCAATTATCTAAACTGTTATAGCACCATGATGTGGATTGCCGACACGCCCATATCCTTGACTGCACCAGCTGGCTTGTATTTATCTCAGACCTTTTATAGGCTTTTATATTCCTAATATATAAGTAATCCCTTTCAGTGAGGCTTCCATTCAGCGCTTGAGCCGTGCGCAACTCTTCAGTGGCTACACTCGTCCCTATGCCAGCCAATTGCGGAATATGGGCAATGACCAGACCACGCTGCTCAGTCTCTTTCTGCAGTCCAAGGGCCTCTTCAGCGCTTTGGCCATGATCCAGAAAACCGACAGTCTGCAGCTGGAGGCAGAGCCCTTCAACCTGCGCGATGTCTTGCTTCAAATTGTGGCCTCCATTAACAAGATGCTGTGGCCCGAGTCGCCCATCTACGTGTTTCCCGAATGGCTGCTGGGCACCTGCCAGCATATCATTGTGCAGGACTATGTGCGCCTCTTGTCCGGTTGGTGTACGACAAAAGCCAATGCCAGTAAGTTGTGTGTGTAGAGTTTGTATGTTGCTATTCCCCCCTAACCCGAACTTAGGATGCTTTATGCTGGCCGTATCCCTGCTGGACTGCGGAGAGGCACACAAAGCCGTCCAATTGTTTCACAAAACAGCTTCTTGTGTGGTCCAAGACGATTTCCTCATCGAGCACGTACTGAAGAGCACGCCGCTGTACAGCAAGTTGCAGGAGAGTCTGGTCCGAGACGAGTTAATTTCAGTGGAGGACACCAAAGCGGCCATTGTTCAATATTACCTAAAGGTAATCAAGCTCTTCGAGCAGCACTCGGCGCTGGACTACATCAATCAACTGGCGACTGAGGCCATGAATGGGCTGCACTGCAACGATCCGCAGCTGCCCATGTTCCAGTCCATTGTGTTCAACATTCATCTGCAGTGGGGCCACTACGATCAGGCCTACCACGCCCTGGTGAACAACGCGGATACGTCGCGGCGCAAGGATTGCCTGCGACAGCTGGTCATCACGCTGTTCAACACCAAGAAGCTGCAGCTGCTCATGCGATTCTCGTACAACGGCCTGCAGAGCGAGTTTGAGGAAATTGTAGAGTCGCGGGCCAGGGCCTTGAGCATCGATCAGAACGATGTCTACAATTTCCTGTACGCCTTTCATACGGACAAGGGCAATATGCGTAAGGCAGCCACGGTTATGTACGAGCAAGCCATGCGCCTGCAGGTGGACAGTGACTCGCCGAATGCCCTGGAAAAGCGCTGTTCCTCGCTCTTGGTTTGTTTGAACAGTTTGCACTTGGTGGACAGTCGTTACCGATGGATTGCCAAGCCTACCATTGGCGACGAGAGAATGGGCGCCACAAACAAGGCCGAAGACGAGGATCATGAGCTTAGGGACGAGAACGAGGAGGATACAAGTGGGCAGGAGGTGATTGTCCTGGAGCTGCCCGATATTCGAAGGGAACTGGTTCATGCCGAGGCCCTACTTGAGCTTTCGCATTTCCGCAAAGATGCAGCTTCCTATGATCGCGCTTCACCCGAAGAGTTGTCCTATCTGCTGGCCAGTTGTGGTCTGTACACGGCTGCCCTGAAACTGTCCCGGGGACACACGTTCTCCGTGCTGCCCATATTCGAGAGCCTGACCACGGCTTCTGTCACGGCCACGGAGGATAGGTCAGCGAATGCCTGGAGCTGGTTGCAAAACAACGATATGACAGGTTGGTTTGGGGAGTTTCCATCTTTACTGATTATTATTCACTAATTTCCTCCGTTTTAGATCTTCCCCATCGAAATAATGCTGCCGACATGGCCTGGTCTCTGCTCGAAAAGCTGTTGGTGGATAACGAGGAGCAGAATTCCACGCTGATCAAAAAGAGCATCGTTAACAGGCTGCTCGTCTTGAATGCCTTTGTGCCGCAGTGGCTGATGAATGCGTACAAGCTGGCCAACTCCCGGGAGCTGCTGCATCTGTTCGTTAAGCACAATCGCCTGCTGGAAGCCGCTGATCTTGCCATCGAGATGATTGGTGGCATGCTGGGCGCAGGCTGCGAGTACTTTGACTTTAAGCACTCGGTGAATGTAACGAATCCGCAGCTCTCCTTTCCCATCAACACCATCGATCTGCTGCTGCACGCACTAAAGGTCAATGGCAAGGAGGATATCGAGTATGAAATGGTAAGCTAAACGTTTTGGGATGGCCGACAAGCTCGCAAAATTAAACCCTTTACTTTTACAGGCCAGCATCAAGCTGGACGAGCAGGTCCGCAGGTACATTGACACCGTCAAACGCACAACCGATGATAAACTGAGCATGGCCATTCTGCACAGTCGCGAGGAACGACAACAGCAGCAGCAGCAAGAGCTGGTTTTCCATTAAATATGTTGTATCATTCAGTTTATTTGATAGGTTTTACGAAATAAGTTACAAATTTACGGATTTATTAAAAGTCATCCGTCATAACCAGCTCGGAGAGGAACTTTTTGTAAATGTTCATAAACTGGGCGACGAACGCTTCCAGGTGGAAGATGTGCTTGGCCCCCGACTGCATCCGGTGCTCGTATTCGGAGGCAAACTCTAGTGTCTTTGCCTTGATGGACATATCACAGTTGTTCACCAGCTGCTCCACCAGACCGCGGAAAATGAGATTGGGCGGCACGCCCTGGGTGAGCAGTTCGTACAGCCGCTCGCGGATCTTCTCCAGTTTGCCGGGCGTCTGCTCGCTGATGATTTGCGAGGCTGTCTCGCGCAGGAATACCTGCCAATCGAGGTCGGGTATCTCCTGGTTGGCAGTGAACGGCGCCTTGGCCACCTTGGAGGCCTCTAGCATTAGTAGAGCCCTTCTCAGATTGCGCTCCGACTTGTCCACCACCCGCTTGGCCAGTTCCACTGGCAGGGTGAGACCCTCCCGCTTGCAGGTGCTCTGCAGAATGGACACGATCTCCGTTTCGTTGGGTGCGGCCACCCGGATGCCCAGGCAACGCGATCGAATGGCCGGAATGATGCGGGACGTCGAGTTCACCGAGATGATAATCCTGCAAGTGGCCACGTACTTCTCCATGGTGCGGCGCAGGGCATGCTGGGCGTCCTTGGTGAGCTCGTCGCCCTCGGAGATGACAATCACCTTGAACTCCCGCTGGCCATTGATCTCGATCTGGTGGGTTTGAGCCACCTGCTTGATCAGATCGATGACCACCGTTCGGTCGTACATGCCGGCATCGGAGGGATTCACCTCCAGGTGGTAGTTGCTGCTGACCGTCATCACCTCGATCTTGCGGTTTGATGGAGTGGTGAATGTCATGGTTTCACTTCGCAGCCGCTCCACGCCGGCTCCGTACATCTCCCGCAGGAGGCACATGATGCGGGTCTTCTTGCCGGCGCCCGAGGGTCCATAGAACATGAGATGCGGAAAGTCACTCTGCTTGCACAGATTACGCAGATTTTCCGCCTGATCCTGTGGATAGGATAAACTTTATTAGCACCATGGCTTTCGTATGAATTTGGCCGATTCTTGTGCTCTTACCTTGTGAAAGTCCAACTTGGCCAGTTCCCGCGGCCGGTATTTGTCCACCCAAAGTGACATGATGTCTGAGCATGCAGTAATTCAACAATTATTAAACAAAAACACAATTTTAATTCAGGAAATTAGCATGCGCGCCTTTTTGCACTAAGCGTTCCAGTGTGACCAGGTGGCTGGAAGTTGCTCAATTCCTAAAGCGTCGCTTAACTAAAAACAAATACTAACTTCTGCAAGCCGAAGATTATATACCCTTTCAGTTTGTAATTGGAACATTCGATTTATTCTGGTAAAATAAGAAAAAAAAGTAATATTAAAAATGCCATATCTCAGTGAAGATGAAAATTTGTTGAATAAAGTCGTATTATAACTTATAATACTACAATACAGAATTTCCCAATCGTTCCTATGGCAGCAATATGATATAGTCATTCCATCTAATCCCTTCGGACTTATATTCTAACTAGAATAAAAATAACTATATCTAAGAATTTTTGTTCAAACATGATGTGAGAAAGTTACAATATAGAAGGACTTGACACTGTTTCGACAATGTTATAGCATTATCAACCATTAAAATGCATTTGTTCTGAATAACTTGGATCATACAAAATAATTTTATTTGATTTTGCCTATAAATATATTTATTTATTTATTAAATTTTAATAAATTAATTAATTTATTAAGAAATCTAATAATTGTTGGTATTTTTTCTTAGGGCGCTTTGTATAGGTATATTAGAGCGACCAGGCCGCGGTCACACTGAGCACTACTAACAACATTTTACGCCACCACATACACAAATTCTGCGGCTGAATTTGCGAAAAATTGCAGATTGCTGATTGCAGGACGCATGGAGAACGGTGTGGAAAACGGTCCCTTGGCCGAGGGCGAGCCGGTGGACGAGGTGGGCGAGAACCAGGTTGTGAGCAGCTCCGATGGCGAGGGTGACGGCGATGTCGATGGCGATGGCGAGGAGGAGGGGCAGGTGCTACAGCAGCAGCAGCAGCAGCCGCCGTCGCCGCCACCGCCGCTGTCTCTGTCGCAGCCGCAAATAACAAACGATTGCGAGGGGGAGTTGGAGGGGGAGCGGTCACTGTCCGCGTCGGAGGCAATTAATACCAACAACTCGGACGCGGGACCACCGCCCTTGGATAGGACGGCAGCACCAGTCGCCGCCATGCTGGAGGATAACCTGTGCGACAAAGATGTGGACAGTGATGCTGGGGACGAGGACAACGACGATGAGGTGAGACCTACTCCATATTGGTGACTATAAAGCACTATATTCCCTCCCCCCCTTCAGGCCAAGGAGAACTACGAGGGCTTCAATGGCACCGGACGCACGGTCACCTTGCAAACGCTGATGGCCGCCAATGTCCTGCAGCCGGGCCAGGGCCTGATGACCATCGAATACCTGGGCCAGAAGTTTGTCGGAGACCTGCTCTCCGACGGCAAAATCAAATCCCATGAGACTGAGACCATTTTCCTGACGCCCAGCGCCTGGGCAATGCACTGCAAGCGGATTATCAATCCGGAGAAGAAGAGCGGCTGCGGCTGGGCCTCGGTGAAGTACAAGGGCAAAAAGCTGGACGCCTACAAGAACACGTATCTGCGGAAGTGTGCCCTGCAAAAGGAGACGCCGCTCGATGACGCCGACCTGGGTATGTAACAGCAAACTGCTGGCTTTTTTAGATCACTGATGAGAGTCCCTTGTTATTGCAGATGCCGAACGCAAGTCAGAGTCCCCGGAAATTGTGGTCAAACGGACAGTCTTTGCCCACAACACCGTAGCCAATCGGAATATAGTTCAGTGAGTAAACCAGGGAGATAAATATATCTGGGGTTCTTTCTAGTGGTTTCTTAAAAAGAAAAGATATTATTTATCCTTTTAGACTCTTTAATATACACAATCATTTATATTTTATACAGCGACGCCAACATGCTGATTGAGTCCGTGCCCTTCTCGTCGGTGGGCAAACTGCAGCCATTTCTCATCACCATCAACTCCTCGGCCCTCCTGCTGGCCGACTTCCACTGCCATTTGACGGTGCGCGAGGTGTGCGGCTATCTGGGCGGAACCTGGGACATGAACACGCACAGTGAGTTCGACTTGGAAAGAGACTAGAAAGTCTGCATATCCAAACCCCTTAATCTTCTTTCTCCCCCCAGCTTTATCCATTACCAAGACATATCCTTGCCGGAGCACACGCTTCGATCGCCAGAGGGCCGGCGAAGTGGAACGCGACATACAAAAGATGATGATCCAGGATCAGCTGCTGTTGGTGGGTTGGTATCACTCGCATCCCAAGTTCCAGGCGGAACCCACGCTGCGCGACTGCGACTCCCAGCTAGACTATCAGATACGCATGCGTGGTGCCAGCGATCTCACCTACACGCCGTGTGTTTCCCTGATTATATGTAAGTCTAACTTGCCCAGGGTTCATAACATTCACTAATTACCTTCAATTTCTTGCTCTGCAGCTCCCTATTACGATGAGAATCCCACGCTCGAGTCGGTGGTCAAGTGTATTTGGATTGTGCCGCCCAACGAGAACCGGCAATCGATGGAATACGGAAGGCCCATGCTGATGCAGTACTCGGTGCTGCCGGACAAGGAGATACCCGAGGAGGTGCGCTCCGAGATCCAGCTGTGCGTGGACTACTACACGCAGTACCGGAGCGAGGTGGTCAAGTTCCGGCACATCTACAACAACGACGTCACCTACAACGAGAAGCTGAAGAACACGCTGTACCCGAAGTTCCCCTCCAAGCAGAGCGACAAGGCGCTGTGGAACTGGATCTGTGCGGTGCTCGATTGCGAGCAGGAGGATGACTTTATACCGCCCAAGACCATCAAGATCATTGACAATGACGAGCTGGAGGTGAAGGAGGAGGATAAGGCCATTGTGCTCATGGACATGGGCAACGATGTGAAGATGACGCCACCCAAGGAGGAGCTATTCAGCGAGGCAGTCAACGCCTTGGAGGAGAGTGCACGCAAGGCGGAGGAGGAGTCCACTGCCCAGGCCGAGCAGAAGGCCAGCGAGCTGAAGGTGATGTCGCTGCAGGAGCAGCTGTGCATGCCCTCTGGCTTGAATATGAACCCTGTGCGAATGCTCTCGCCCCTTGCCACCCCGAATCCCACAAGTCATCCGTCGGTGCTGCCCAATCTGGTGGCTCCAACATTGCCACCGACTGCGGCCAGCCAGCAACTGTTGCCTCCACAACTACCGCCCACGGCAGCCGCTCCACCAGCCATCCCACCAGTTTCCACAACTCCCGCTCTGTCCTCGGCTTTGAGCGCCTCGCCACGCGACAGTCCCATCACCATTCAGTCAAACTCCGCCAGCCCGGCCAAGTTTGAGGTCCCGGTGAGGGCGTCGCCATCGCCAGCCAAGTCGGACACCTCGTCGCACGCCTCCACCTCACGCACCCGGAACTCGCCGGCGCCCAGTCCGGGGAAGTTCAGCGTGAGCGACATTGCCCGCAACAGTCCCAGCATCACGCCCAACAAGTACGAAGCTGCTACGGCTGCCCTGGTGCCGCCAGCAGCTGCCTGTCTGCCCACGGCCAACGATCTAATGGCCGCCAGCTTGGCCCAACTGGCGGGGCAGCTGCCGCCGAACTTCCTGCAGGCAGATCTGGCGGGGCTCTTCCAGCAGCAGCGCAAGGATTACGGCAGCTCTTCGCTCAACCAGCTGGCCGCAGCGGCGGCCAAGGTGGGTGGCTCCAAGCAAGGTAATGCCACAGCTTCAGCGGGTTTGAGTGATCCGAATGTGGCAGCCGCCGTGGCTGCCTATTCGAATAGCTTCAACATGCCGCTGCCTACACAAGGAGGAGGAGGAGGAGGAGGAGGAGGCAATAGCAATGCCCACAACAACAGCAAGTCCAAGTCGGAGCGATCATCAAAGTCCTCGTCGTCGTCATCCTCGTCAAACTCAAGCTCGACCTCCAATTCGTACAAGACGAAGCTTATGAAGGAGCTGGACGAGCTGAAGAACGATCCGCTGAAGATGAGCGAGCTCATCCGCTCGCCAGAGTATGCAGCCTTGCTCCTGCAGCAAGCAGAAGCACTGGGCGCCACCACCTTGGGCACCCTGGGCTTTGGTTCGGACTATAGCTATTTGACAGGAGCTGGACTGGGTGTACCCACCGCCAACACTCTGACTGGCGGTCAACCGTCAAACTCTTCCTCTGGCAAGTCATCGAAATCCTCGCCGGCAGCTGCGGCGGCGGCTGCCCTCAGTGCGGACTACAACAACTTGATACAGGCCTCCAAGCTGCTCGGCTACGACTCCTACATGCAGCAGAGCAAGCAGAGTAACGACCTCAATGCGTTCCTGCAGCAGCAGATGGCAGCCGTGGCGGCTGCCTCGATACCGCCGCCTCCCCAGGCCGCCCCAAGTAGCAGTTCCAATAGCAGTTCATCCAAGAAACAGCAACAGCTGCAGCAGCAGCATCAACAGCAGCAGCAGCAGCAGCAGCAACAACAGCAGCAACAGCAGGCCGCCGCCCAGGCAGACTACACGGCCTTGTTGCAGACCTACACAAAGTTGTTTGATCCCAACAACCAATTTGCTGCGGCAATGGCGTCCAACAAGCACATGGCAGGAGCCCACAATGAGCTCTCCGCACTGCTCTCCTCGGGAGTGGGCATGTCAGGCGGTGGAGGAGGAGGCGGCGGCGGCGGATCGAAGCAGAAACAGAAGCAGAACCAGAACGACATTCAGAGCGACATGCTGAACCAGCTGCTGCAGCTGGAGAAGCAGGACTCGGAGATCAAGGCGCTACTGTATCGCCAAAATAAGGCAGCTGCCGATCTGGACGCCCTGTTCGCCACTCCCTCGGGGGCTGTGGTGGGAGCCGGGCCCTCGGCGAATGCCATGAAGTCGGGCGGCTCTTCAAGCGGAGCAGGAGCCAGCGGCCTCTCATCGCCGTCATCCCTCTCCAATCCAGCCGCCTACTACAATGCGTTGGCCCAGGAAAAGATGCAGGACTATGCTGCCTTCTTCCAGCAGCAGCATGGCAAATACGGCATACCCGATCCGCTCTCGAAGACCACACTGGCGGCCAATAACATGTTTATGACGCCGTCGGCTTTGTTCAAGATCCAGCAGGAGTCTCTGTCAGCCATGATGATGAAGCCACCTAAATCCACGACGCCCTCTTCGGCGCGAACCCGGGAGTCATCGGCCTCGCCCGCCCTGGAACGTCTGACACCCACCAAGTCTGCAAACAGTGGAGGAGGAGGCGGCGGCGGCGGAGGCGGTAATGGCGGCAGCAACTCCAACTCCGCCGGCAAGTACAACTTTAGTGCCGTGGACCTGGCCATCTCCAGTGTGCCCTCGAATACGCCCTCGCCGGCGCCATCTGATGGCAGCAGCAGCTCTTCGCATCGCCGGCCATCGCCGGACCTGAGTCGTCTGTACGGAGAGCTGGCACCACCGGGAGCCCTTGGATTGCCCAAGAAGCGCATGGAATTCGCATCGGTGGCGGATCTGGCTGCACCGCCGCCGGCAAAGATGCCCAAGAACAGCATGGGCGATGACATCCTGAACTTGTCGCATGACTAGAATAGCCGGAACGGCTTGCCAGAGAGCAGTAGCAGTTGCAGTTGGAGTCGCAGTCGCAGTCGCAGTCGCAGTATTTCCCCAAAAGCCTCTTATTTCCATGCGTAATGCAAAAGAGCGTAGCATCTCCATTAACGTACCAGTGTCCGTCTTTTAATCGCCCAATCAGTATATATTTCGGGACAAATATTTGATACCATCTTTCCATTTTCCTATTTAAGTTTACCTTTTTTTATTTTTGCCAAGTGTAAAGTCCATCGTACACACATTAATTATATTTTCACTTATTTTCAACAAGACAGACAGACCAGTTAAGATATGCCGTGCATATCTCAATCGAAATGCACTCATTACGATCCGTGTAAGGAATTCGCCAGTCCTACGAGTGAATCTCCGCTTTTAACTCACCCCACTCACGAGCGCTGTATGTCCTTAAATGTTTAATTTAATGTATACTCGTACTAATTTAGGTTTAATTACCGCATAAAAAGTACTTTAAGTATTTTAATATACAGACAGAGCACACACATCAACTGTATTGTATTGTATTGCCTACACCACATTAACTATAACTTTGAATCTTTGCCGCAATAAATTACACAACTAGTTACTTAGTTTACAATATCTGTGAGCTATTCTTATGGAGTTTTGCTGTTATTTGGATTCATTTCACACGA
>JAEIIH010011712.1:0-23832 GCA_018904745.1 Drosophila orosa
TTTGAAATGTTACTGAAAAATAGTTCCGAGCATCGATAGTATCGATAGTTCTCCGATATTTTGTCAGCACTAAACAACTTCTTTTCCGGTAAACATTGCCGCTTATTTACCACTTTAATTGCGTATAATTTTTTTTACGGCCGCCGCAGAACATGTTGCGCAAATTCGGCACACTGGTAGGTCAGCAGGTGGGACAGCAGGCTCGTTTCACAGCCCGCCGCACATTCTCGGCGACAAATGCACTGCGTAAAGGTAACTAATTGCAAAACCCAGTGACATAATGTTAATAAATAATTGTAATTGTGCGCTTTCAGATGCCGAGCCCCAGGCGGCGGCAGAGTCGGGACCGCCGAAGAACATTCTGGTGGAAAAGGACAAGAACATCACGCTGATTGGCATCAACCGGCCGCAGCAGCGCAACGCCATCGATTCGCTCACCGCCTCGCAGCTCTGTGACGCCTTTGCCAACTTCGAGGCGGACGACACCTCGCCGGTGGCCGTGCTGTACGGCGTGGGCGGTTCTTTCTGCTCCGGCTTCGATATCCTGGAGATGAGCAACGACGAGAAGGAGGAGATCAGCGTGGACATTCTCATGCGGCCGGAGGGATCGGTGGGACCCACGCGCCGGCAGATCAAAAAGCCGGTTGTGTGCGGCATCAATGGATACTGCATTGCCAACGGCCTCGAGCTGGCTTTAATGTGCGACCTGCGCGTCATGGAGGAGTCCGCCGTGCTGGGCTTCTTCAATCGCCGCTTTGGCGTACCAATGCTGGATGGCGGCACTATTCGCCTGCCGGCTATGATTGGCCTGTCGCGTGCTTTGGATCTGATACTCACCGGACGACCGGTGGGCTCCCAGGAGGCCCACGACATTGGACTGGTGAACCGCATAGTTCCCACGGGCACAGCGCTGGGCAATGCCCTCGAGCTAGCCACTTGTCTGGCCAAGTTCCCGCAACGAGCCCTCATCCACGATCGCAATTCGGTGTATTCGAGCGCCTTTGAGACGTCCACCTTCCACCAGGCCGTGCAGAACGAGGTGATGTACACATCGCGGGAGATTATTGAGGACATGCAGAACGGCATCAAGTGGTTCAACCAGAGTGGGTTGCCCTGATCTTTATTGTATGTATGCAAATGTAAATGCTTCTCTTTTTTGCAGCCTTCGAGCCAGACACCACACACTCGTGGCTCAAGCGGGATCGTTCGATGGCCGATTGGGATGATGAGGAAGTGGCTGAGGCTGCTGCCCAAAAGGAGAAACTAAAGCAAGAGAAGGAGGCGGCATTGGCCGAGGCCGAGAAACAGAAGCAGGCGGAAAAGGCCCAAAAGAAGTCAAAGAAGGCCGAAGAAAAGCCCGTAGAGAGCCCCGCCGATAGTAAAGAGCCTAAAGACAAGCCAAAGGAGTAATAGCTAAGCCCTGAAATGAAACAAAATTAACTGTTCCAAATCATACACTTCAACTTTGTACATAACACCCTCACTAAGCAGTTTCAAACTGAGCCATTCGACCTGTTAACTTATTCAAATACATTTATGCAACTCTGTGCTACATAGCGGACTTGTTATAGTTTCCTGAGATACTCGAATACTTAAAAACAGGCATGTCCTATATTTATTAACAAGGATTGTGGTATTGTCTGTTCTAGCTTATTTCTTTTGCAATTTAAGCAATTTACTAGCAAATTTTATTTATATATTCGTTGAGGCAATAAGCGGCTAAACAGCCTAGTTTTCTATGCGTAATAAAAAAAAAAGCTGGAAAGAAAGCTATCTTCGGTATACTCTATCAATAAATTGCGTCAAATTGTATTAGATTCAAATCAAAAATGGCATAAATTCATTTAAATTTAATACATTTCTCATTATTCCATTTTTCTAGACCTTTTAGGAACAACTTTCTAATTAAAATCATACTAACCTTGGCCAAGGCATAACAACTAAATAGTACTTAATGATGTTAAAGAGCGATTCTGATGATTTAAAGCCCTTGTTGACTTTTGCTTTTCCCCGGACAGCCTCTACAAAGGTAGGTCATGGTATGGTTTTGCTTTGAACTTTGAAGCTAATTTTGCAATAACCTGATTACGATTAAACGCTAAATATATACATTTTATTGATGATGACGAAGAATCAATGATTAAAAACGAAAACACTTTAGTTGATATGATTCAATCGAATCGGGGACCTTTAACAACAGGAAAACAAAACAAAATGTTCTATTTGGACAATTATTATCCAAATTGATACAATTTCTTTGATATTTAGATAATATATGCGAAAAGTTGAACATGATATGTTGCTATTTGGACAATTATTATCCAAATTGATACAATTTCTTTGATATTTAGTTAATAAATGCGAATTGTTGAACATTATAAGTTTGTTATAAAATTGTTTATTATGGATTATTAGATGGATGGATTATAAATGCGATCCTCTTCAGGTCAAACTGTAGTTTTTAATGATTATGAAATGTTTTATCGCTTCTGGTAATAAGAGTCTTATATAGAATCTTATATAGAGCATATCCAAAGAAGAAATCTTCCTCGTTATACTTATTGCAATTGTAATATTGTATTGTAATTACTTATTGTAATTATATTTCTGTAACTTTATGTTTAATAAACAAAGGAACAAAGGTTCGAAATAAACATAAGGAAGGATGTTTATTTCCAACCTGTGCTTGGGTTTTTGTTTATTTATAAGGCTTATTAATTTGTGTTATCAGATTTACCCAGCTGTTACTTAAATTTATTTTAGTGATTCATTTCATATGTCTAGACATGGTCCGGTCCATAAAGTAAGTATTCTCGCAACACGTCATGCGAACTTTGAGCCATTTCAAAATTTTATATAGGTAATATATTGAACACATCATCTGTTGACTTCTACTTTTCACATGCAAAGAGATTACAATCGCAGAGATGAGGAGGTTTGTTTAATTTGTTATTTTCCTCAAGAATAAACCCTCTGATTTATAACTTAATAAAACTTATGAATAAAATAAACATAATTAAATGTAGGTTGCCTTTTACTAATTATTTCTTATATTATTATTAGTTTATTTATTTAATTGCATAGAAAAGGTGGTAAAAATGTAGACCATCTAGGGTTAACACTAATGAATGTATAAGTTGCATTAACAGACACTTGTGTGTGTGATTAAAAACTGGACCAGGAAATGGAACGCTAATGCAAAATTGAAATCGTTTAAATTTGTCTTTTTTATATTGGAAATTTGTTGTCCCTTGAAATAGTTCTATCCCAGCGACTGGTGGAGACAGTCGAGCAGACGACATAACCGAATAAGATTGCTACGCGCGGGGCTTTATCAGGAGAATATTTAATTAACTTAAAATAGTGAGTGACTATTGTTGTACAGTTTCATGTTCACGCAAATACGAACAATAGTGTTGCCCACATTCAAGGACTGTTCATGTATTTTATTTAAATACTTCCAGAATTTTATTTTATATAAGAAAATGGATCTGTGAGAACAATATACGAGACAATAAAAATATCTAAAATAATAAAGCCATAAGCTGAATAGTTTATATAATACTGCAAAAGTTTAACATTTTCTATCTGTGTACAAAGGACTCTCATGATTACACAGACCGGGAAAATTTTTAAAATCTCAGAATTAAGAACCGTAAGATACTTTTCCGAAGGTATTTAACTTGCTGAACTCTAATTCAGCCTCAAAAAATTTCCTATACGTCAAATTTTTTAAATATTTGAACCTAAAAGTGAAAAAAAAAAATGTATTTGGGGTACATTTTAGGTGCTGTAATTTTAATAGGAAATGTTTCCCTTAAAATGATCTAAAATAATTGTTTTTGCCCTTCAAAATCAGTTTTTATAATAATTAAAATCCTTTTTTTGACTCCGAGAATCCCCAATGAAATAAGTAAAAAACAAAAAAGAAATAGGTCCCCAAAAAAATGAAGTAACTCCCAAATCCTTAAAATCTGGCAAACTAAATAAATTAAATAACTCCCCAAAATTTGGGCGTTATTTTGTAAAGATAAATCCTTCCGATTATAAAAAATAAAATATGTAAAACAACAATATGTAATGGTTTTCAAATTGTAAGTTAAGAAATTGGCTCAATCTAAGACATACAGGCGAAAATTGGGAGTTTCAGTAAAGTAAAATCTGAAACACATTATTTAGTATTGAAATATTTATTTTTAAAAATCGCGCGATTGAATTTGTCAATAAATATGGGAAAATATCGAAACAAATTCAAAGGACGATATCTCGGAGACCAATAGTGATTTTTCCAAACTTTAATAATAGATTTTGAAGGGCAAAAACAAAAATTTTAGATGCTTTAATGCTTTTTTTGATAAGAAAATCCCTTTTGAAGTTACAGTACCTCAAACGTATCCAAAAACAGAATTTTTGGAACTCTGGAGTAAATATTTTAAAAATCGATCGAAAACTATAAAAAAAGAAAGAATCTTGATCCCTTAATGGCTTTCGCCGAGACATTAGACCGTGGTCCTTAATAGAAGTATAAGAATTAACTAAATAATCGTTTTCTGAGTGCAAAAACTAAAGGTTCTTAAAAATTGTAAAGTAAGAAGGAATGAAAAATTTACAAATGTGGCAGGGGTTAAAGTTTTAAGCTCAGGCGTGCCTCCGGAAACTAATTGAGAACATTTCAAACCTTGTTCATTTCGCATTTACATATGTTAATGTGTACTATATATGTAAATTATGTACATATTCATTTGAAAGTGCAATTTTGTATGCCAGTGCAATTTTGTGTAGTTTTCCTGACGTTTACATGTGGCTTGTGTGTGCAGTCGTTTTAATTCTAAAGTACCCGATAGATAGTGTTGGATTCGGAATTAAGTACTCCTAGAATACTCGACTAAGTGAGGTGGTACCATACTTGAGAATATCTTACAGATATATGAATCGGTTTACGACAATAAATCATTTAGTCACGAATGTGCATTCAATAGGACAGACATGCCTCCATTTTTCAAGGAGAACATGGACGAAGGATCGTCGAAGCAGACAGGAGTGCTCTTCGAGGCTGATGTGGAGACGATCGATGGAGGCCTGGCCAACGATACCGTGCAATTCAAGCGGGCGGAGGATCGCAAGTTGCCATGGGTCTGGCGCAACATAATCCTTTTTGCCTACGTCCACCTGGCAGCCCTGTACGGATTATACTTGTTATTCACACAAGCCAAGTTTGCAACCACATTATTCGGTGAGTTTTTAGACCTTGCTCTTAGGGGGGACGTGTCCTTATTAAACTCTCCTTGTCTCCAGCCGCTGTCCTTTACATCTGCGGCATGCTGGGAATTACGGGAGGTGCCCATCGGCTGTGGGCGCATCGTTCGTACAAGGCCAAGTGGCCTCTGCGCCTGATCCTGATTGTCTTCAACACGGTGGCCTTCCAGGATGCCGCCTACCACTGGGCCCGCGACCATCGGGTGCACCACAAGTTCTCGGAGACGGATGCCGATCCGCATAATGCCACCCGAGGCTTCTTCTTCTCCCACGTCGGCTGGCTGCTGTGCAAGAAGCATCCGGATGTGAAGGAGAAGGGCAAGGGCCTGGACCTCTCCGACCTCCGGGCCGATCGCATATTGATGTTTCAACGCAAGTACGTTTAGTTTTTGATCCTTTGAAACTCTACTTATGTTTACTAACTACTTGCTTAGGCACTACTATGTCCTGATGCCGCTGGCCTGCTTTGTCCTGCCCACGGTTATTCCTAAGATGTGCTGGGATGAGTCGCTGTTGTGCTCTTGGTTCGTGGCCACCATGTTTCGCTGGTGCTTCCAGCTGAACATGACCTGGCTGGTGAACAGTGCCGCCCACAAATATGGTGGAAAGCCTTACGACAGGTAAAAGCATACTCACAATAGGTGGTTAATGTTATTTTTTAATGGATTCCTTGTCCCGCAGGTCTATGAATCCCGCCCAGAATGCTGGCGTTGCGGCCATGACTTTTGGCGAGGGTTGGCACAACTATCATCACGTATTCCCCTGGGATTATAAGACGGCCGAGTGGGGAAACTATTCCCTGAACCTGACCACAGCTTTTATAGACTTGTTTGCCAAGATTGGCTGGGCCTACGATCTCAAGTCCGTGGCTCCGGACATCATCAAGAGGCGGGTTCAGCGCACTGGCGACGGAACCCATGAGCTGTGGGGATGGGGCGACAAGGACCTCAACGCCGAGGATGCCAAGGATGTTCTATTTGTTGATAAGAAGAAAGACTGATGGCATCTGTAACGTAAACAACTTAGGAGCTAATTTATGGTAGGCTAAATAATTTGTTTTTAAATGTTCTTGTTATGGATAAAAGAAGTGACGGATATTTAATGTTTCTTTGTATATAATATATGTATAAACTTCTTATTTCGCTTCCATAAATATAAACGTTTGATAGACTTAAATACAAAGTCTTTAATATGCAGTTATTTGGAACCTTAATTGGAATTCTCCTTAGTTAGACATCGATTAGGCGCCTTATCTTCGGGTTATTGTATAGCCTATAATTGTGCAAATATAATTGTTACATGGCGATAAGACAACAAGTGCTCCTCTTTAGTATGAATCTTTCTCGGAAAAAGATAACTTAGAAAAGATGTCTGCAATTTAAGTGCCGATTTAAAACAAATATGTGATAAAGTCCATTGTTTCTGCGCAATATAACTGATATTGCTTGGTCGAAATCCTACTTGATCACGTGCAGGGTTGAGGGTTAAGCAGGTCGGTTGTGATAAGAATAATCAACTCATCTGCTGGAAAGTTTTGGCTTTAAAAACGTCTGGGAGTGGGTGGTGGTCAGTCACTAATGGTGTTTTCTTTAACCACCAATGTATGTCCGCCCGTGGATTGACCCCCGCGACCAGCAGGACCTATCAAAGGACCAGAACTCTCTTTTTTCTTGTCCTGTTGAGCTCCTTGCGAGAGGTCCAGGCTCAAACTTTTAGGAGCTAAGAGATCTCATTCGTGTTTAGTTCCTTGCGACATTGTTTTGTCAGATTTGTGGTCGGCTTTGAGTTGAAACTGTAGGATATGGGATTTCATTGCCTTTTGTGTCGATTCCTTTTTTGTTTTCTACATTAAAATTAATTTTTGAATAAATAAATAAAATCCGAGGTTTGAAACCGAAAGTACATTTGAACAACAAATTAACGGCTTCGATATATGAAGAAGAAGAATATATCGATAGTTATCTAGCTCGTCATTAGTGGGATTTTGTCATCGCTATAAATAGAAGTTCTTTTTCTGGAGAAATTTGTATACTAATTTTAAGGATTTTCATAACATTTAGGTAAGTGTTTAGCAGGGAAATATATTCAATCGAGATAACCACAAGCACTCTTAAGTTTTTTAAGCAATTATTGACATTAGCCTTATCGCAAATCTGTCTGTGCAGGCCGGCGTCATTTTATTGCCGCTTTTGTGTCGTGGAGCTGATTAGAACTACTGCCGATTAGCAATCAATGGAAATTTATTAAATAGTTTATTATTCCATAAGAACAGTGCAATGCACCGAAAGTTGTTTACATGTAACCTTAGGAAGCGCACGCCTCCGTGAAGTCACACCTCATGCAACGCAATACCAGGTTCAGAGGTTTAACCCTTTCAATGGCATTCGGCATCGCATCACGCTTTAATAGATCATATTTGATTGTAATAATACTCTATCAATTATACATCAGTTGCTGGTGAACTTTGAATTTTATGTACATTGTGTATAGCTTTATAATTTGATACTTAAAAGAGAGAACTATAATCGAGGTATATGTAATATAATATCCCCATTTATGTCATCTCGATAAGAGTAATCTTGGTTAGAAGCCGCAGCCGTGATCTACTTTTTCTCCTACCAGACAAGTTTTATACGCTCTTCCAAGTTCGGTCATAATTAATCACCGTTTTGAATACGATTAACAAAGAGTATTCCAAGTATTCGGTCCTTGAAACTGGTAACCTTTCTGTATTCTCTTTCAATGAATTGCAACGTTGTGCTCTTTTTCAATTGACGTCCAGAGAAATACCACGTAAGGCATCAGTAAGAGATTGCGAACAGTTTAGGTGATTAATTTAATAGAACGTATGGCTCATCTTTCAACTGCGCACTATGGGAGCACATATTTGTATATTATATGTATATTATGTATACAAAACACGGTGTTTGGTACATTGATGGAAAGATTTCTTGAGAGATACGATTCTGAAAGAAACAAACATTGTCTGGTGTGATTGCTTCTCAATATTTTAAACCAAAGTCAAGGTCTTTAGTTTAACTTCTTAAGAGATAATAGCAAAGAAAACTTTTACTAAAGGTTATAGAAACTAGTACTACTAAACGAGAACTACGGAAACTTAAAAAAAGCTTTTATGTTGATTCAAATAGCTTGGATTTCGTGTGTCCATCTTTAACCTTACCTTCTGCTATTCAAAATCACAGAAACTATGCAAATCAGTCTTGTGTTTGCTGGTTTTTAATGGAATATGTAAAGTTATTGGCCCAAAGCAGTGTGCGTTGATCTCGCTAACTGGTTTGGACCGGCCAAAGTGCGAGAACCGTAAATTTAACTAAATATAAAATATGAAGAGGCCAGTTGTATTTACGGCTAACCGATTATCGGGGGAAGTTGAACCGGAAAACCAGAATACATCGATTAGATTGGGTTAACACAGACCTAACCCACAGCTGGGATCCAAAGTGCGAAGGCTAACATTTCCAGCTATCTACTTCCCGAGCCTGGCCCCCTATTTTAACATTCTGGCAATCTGGAATGTTTACAAATATGAGACGCATGAATTTACCGGCTTATTCCACATGTAATTGAATCCAAAGTTAAGCGCTAGTCATTACACGATGTGATGGCTGCGCAGATGTTTTCAATTGACATCAGAGATTGGGATGGCAGATTGGCAGATTGGGAGATTGGGCTACGTGCATGCCGCTAATCTGGGCAGCTCGAGGGGTAAATAGCCACGAAAATGCACACGACGACGGGAAAAAGCTCTGACGCCGCCGGCCCGGACGGTCTTAATCGATTTGTTTTCGTTTTGGCAAGTGTGCGAAAGTTTTGTTAGTTCACATCGAGTTCCTCTAGCGTGCGGACGTGTGCTCTTGGCACTCCTCCACAGAAACAGAAACAGAAACAGTGTTACTAACAAACAATTTCGGGTTTTTTCCGAAAGAAAAGTGCAAGTCTTAAGAAGCGGAGCGGCGTGTCTTTATTTGGAGAATCAAACAGGTTGGTGGATTGGTTTCCCAGCTGGACTGACTGTCGCATTTTAGCCACTTGTTGAGGCAGACACTGCAACAGGATTTTGTCGCTATGACCAGTGTTTACGTAAAGCCTCTAGTGTGAAAGCAAACAAGTCACTTTATGCAATTCTGCACGAGTATTTCCTGCGCACAATCGTCATTTCATTTTAAAAAACCTCACTCTTCGCTTCTTGTCAAGGTTTTGCTTGAGCGGTCACCGCATTAATCGGAAGGTTAAGTGAATACCCTCGAAAAGGGGGCTTTGGATTTCACCGTATAATGAAACGCAGTAACCTTACGGTCTGCCAGCCAAATTACTTTTAATATAAATGAGCGTTTTGCCATTTGATAGACCTCTCTTTTAGAATATCCTCCTTTTTCATTATGTTTAATTCGTACCACTAATGTCGCACTCCAAATTAAAATCAAATGAAATATTAGCATTTTGCAGCTTTTGAAATGACTTCACCTAGTTCCTTCATTGTGTCTTCTTACGAATTAATTTCTTTTTAATCTGCATTTTATCAATACATTAAGCGCATTTTGTCTGTTCCGCGGTGAATTAACTTTGACAGTAATTACGTATGGAATACGCAATAAGCAATTTGCCGTTTCAATTACAATTTTTAATTTTCAAATCACTTTGTTGAGAAACTATGTGTATATTTACTGCTGATGTCTATTTATCAGATTAGAATCTGTGCGAGTCTTCGGTTGTCGGCATCTAAATTTTAGAATCTAAATAAAAGGGAAGAATTTAACACTTACTCTAATAAAAAACGTAAGGTAAATATATATGGAGTCCTTCTTTGACTTAACGTTAATAATTCAGACATAAATAGCCTATAATTTGTATTTATTTAAATACTTTTAAAGATAACTTAGCGTTGACGTAAATACAGTGAACTGCATTTCAAAGGTGCTATAAAGTTGAAACTATTCTTTATAAATTAAGTTCTTCCAGTCCAGTCGATTCTTCTCTAATTTTTGCAAAGTGTAGCAGACCATCACGCTTTGGGAGCGTGATCATGTTTCCCAACAATAACAATTGGAGAACCTAAACTACTATCCCTCCTTTCTCTCTCTCTCACTCGTGGCTTTCTTTCTCTTGCCTTCGGATATAAGCTCCCACGCTATCCGTTAAGACAACTACAACAAAGAGGCGACAACTAATTTCAAGTTCAACGCGCCACTCTGATAAATGTGTGCTGTTTGCATCTTATCTGTCTCTGTTTCCATTAGGTTTTTTTTTTGCCGGTTATCCATATTTTCGATTTTGGCTCTCAGCTGTTTTGACATGTTGGCGGCACCCTCTCTCTTTCTCTTCCTGGTTCTGTTGCTTTCGCCATGTCAAAAAGCTTTCGCTCGTGATCTGCTGTTTTTGCATTAAAAATGTACAAATACATATGTAAAGGCATGAGTGTGCGTTGGTGTGTATTTTAATGTAGACGAGATTCTTGTTCTTCACACTTCATTATCAGGGGCAGCGCGCTTCAGATTTCGCGCGGGGGCCTTTAAAATTGTAGACAGAATTTTTGCAAGCTTACGCGCGCCATTAATAATGTGGGAATAATTGCAAGATAAGCTAGATAAGCATTCATATTCATCTTGATAAATTAATAGCATTGGAATATCTCTTTGTAGCCATTATATCTGGGTTAGTGGGGCTTCAAACCCCATTGCACCCTTTTGCTTCCGCTACTGTCCCTCACCATCTCTCTTTTCTAATCGCCTTTTCCGCTGACTATTCCCACTCAGCATCGTATGATTTTTTAAGCTCTCGCTTGACCACAGAGGTTCACGTGTCCCGCTGTGGGTTATGTTAGGCTTCTAGGTTCGAAGTACCTGGTTGTTTGTCTGATGCAATGGGCCGCAATTGGCGGGTGATTAACATGTGATTGGGTCGCGTTGTGAGGTAGCTATAGATAAAGCCATGCCGCCATCACGCGACGGAGAGTTAAGGGCCGTAAGATTGGCGATTAGATTGGGCCAAAGTCTCCTCTAGTCTAGACTGGTCGAGGTGCCTAACCCTGACCTTAGCAATGGACGAATTGGCATGGTCAAAAATCTAATCTCCGATTGGAACGCACACCTGCAAAAGCTCCATCTATCCGCTCTTCTATAATAAAAAGCTCTAGCCAGAGCAATAGAGAGCACAAAATATAAGCTTTTTCGCAAACTGCCGCGATTCTTCTTCGTGCAAAACTTCCAAACACATCAGCAGTTTTAAAACTTAATTTAACCGAAGCGGCTTTGCCGGACGCAAATTAAACACATTTCTTGGGTGTAAACCAGGTACAATCAATGTGTTTGTGTGTGTGTCTCCTTTATTGGAATTTATCAAATGCGGACAAGTGGTTTTTAAGAACATAGTTTGCAATTCTTATTAATTTCCATGTGCATGTCCCCCACAAGCGTGTATGTTTTCAGTGTGTGTGTGTATGTGTGTATATAACAAAGAATGCCGAATTGGATTGAAAAGGAAATTTTCCATTGGAAGATTAAGCTCTTAACCTTGAGCCAAGGTTCCCAGTGACCCACAAGCATGCATACATACATACACATATATTTTTATGTGTGGAAACACACATCTGCACACACACACACACACACACACACACCTGACGCCTTTTCCCACACCGGCTTTTTTATTATTCATGCCGCGAGTCCTGTGCAAGGACGCGGCCACACTGGGCGTCATATTGATTTTTTACCACCAGCCGGCAATTAAACATATAAATAAAACAACAGTAAAGTACACTGCTCTGCAACATTTGGGTTAATTTTATTATAAATTGGTTAATTCGAATTTGAACCCTGGAACCCTGGAAGGTTCTTGTGCATTTTACTGTTAAAGTCATTAAGAGACGACACCTCTAGCCATAAAGAGCAGTTGGAGTCAACTCCCCGGAAAGCGTGTCAAGTTCAGCCGGCTTGGCTAATTGCCCAATTCACCGAGTTGGCACACACACTAATTGCTATTTGTTTATTTCTTTATGCCAGTAACTAACCAGTGTTTTTGTTGCTCTCTTCCATCGCTTGCAGTTGATACAAGATGCCGCCCAACGCCCAGGCCGGTGCCCAGTCCATTACGGACTCGCTGATCGCTGCTGCGGCCAATGCTGCCGCCGATTCGCCGCCCACCAAGCTGCAGCAGGACTCCACGGGAGTGCTCTTCGAGTGCGATGTGGAGACCACCGATGGCGGGCTGGAAAAGGATATTACCACGCTGAAGAAGGCGGAGAAGCGCCGCCTGAAGCTTGTCTGGCGCAACATCATCGCTTTCGGATACCTACATTTGGCGGCCCTTTATGGCGCGTACCTTATGGTGGCCTCGGCCAAATGGCAGACCATTGCCTTCGGTGAGTCCCCAGGGTTTCCCCCTGTAGCTGTATATAATTTTTAACGATTTTATATATGGTTTGTTTATGGTTTTACTTATTTATGTGTCTGACCCGCGAATAACCCCACCAAAAAGTTAAAAACTATAAACATTTTAAGTTGTACTTGTGAGATAATTGCCTAACCCAAGCTTAGCTAATTTGATTTGTTTTTTTTTTTTGTTTAGCTAATTATTCAAGGGTAATTCACTCGACTCGATAAATGTTATATTGTAGGTGCTTTGAGTATAGGCAGAGGTGAATATCATTAAATTAAATTACCAAACTACAAAAGTCTTGCCTAGAACCAAATTATTCTATTTGAACTGAGCCAGACTTTTCACATGACTAATTGTAAACAAAGCTAGGAGCTGACATAAAGATGAGTGATACTAGGAAACTAGGAGGCTAGTAAGAGAGCTTCTTAGAAGCGTACCTTCCAAAAGTATCCCCTTCCCATTTAAACTATAAAAATAAATGAGCTAAGCGCATCTGTTGTAAGCCTTGGCAACCATTGTCATCTTCCTGACGCGTGCCAGCCTGGGGTTATCTTGTAATTGAGAACTGATAACCTTCTCAAAGTCCCATTTATAGACCTCCAGGCATAACATTGTGCAGAATGCTGATCGGCCTTTGCCTAAGTGCAATTATAGTTACGTGCTCATATTTTCAATTGTCAATAACTCGAATATCTAGCGACTAAAAGCGACTATTCAGAACGTGTCAGACAATTATGACTGACTTACCATTTCATTACTAAAATTTGTATATAGTTGTTATCCTAATTAATTCATTAATAATTAGCAATTAAGAATGTAGTGTTTGACCTACGAAAGTAGTAAGGAATTGTTTGGGTTCGAATAGAGCTTCACAAGTCGTTTAATACATTTCGAACGTCACCAACCGTACTGTGGACTTGCTTTCTTCATAGTTGGCATATAGTACATAGTTTCCGTATAGTCTTTGTCCGGTTCAATAAGGTCCGTTACAAAGCAAAGGTTCGCGGTTTTAAATTAAAACCAATTCTGAACAATTGTCGTTGTGATAAACTCTGCCCCAAGTGCATTAGCCGGCTAGGTTCGAGAATTCTCTTAGTGTAAGGCCGCCGTCCAAGAAAACGCGCTTCTTCCAAGAATATTATATTTTATAATACATTAAATAATTCATTTGTGGAATTATATTTCATGGAAACAGTCTGTTACCCGGAATAGTTGCTATGTATTTTGTAAATATCAATTATTTAGATTAATAACATTTCCTTTGTTTTATCTTTTTAGCTTATATCCTGTATGTGGTGTCCGGATTGGGCATTACTGCTGGAGCCCATCGACTCTGGGCCCATCGCTCGTACAAGGCCAAGTGGCCACTGCGCGTGTTGCTGGTCATTTTCAACACAATCGCCTTCCAGGATGCCGCCTATCATTGGGCCCGCGATCATCGTGTCCACCACAAGTACTCGGAGACGGATGCCGATCCGCATAATGCCACCCGTGGCTTCTTCTTCTCGCACGTCGGCTGGCTGCTGTGCAAGAAGCATCCCGAGGTGAAGGCCAAGGGCAAGGGTGTCGATCTATCTGATCTGCGTGCCGATCCCGTCCTGATGTTCCAGAAGAAGTACTACATGCTGTTGATGCCCATTGCCTGTTTTATTGTGCCGACCATGGTGCCCATGTACTTTTGGGGCGAGTCCTTCGTCAATGCCTGGTTTGTGGCCACCATGTTCCGCTGGTGTTTCATCCTGAACGTAACCTGGCTGGTGAACAGTGCTGCCCACAAGTTTGGCGGCCGTCCCTACGACAAGTGAGTATCCAAAATGATTTTGTTAACGCTGCGATTGGCACTCACTAAATTCTATAAATGCATTGCAGGTTCATCAACCCCTCGGAGAACATCTCGGTGGCTATTCTGGCCTTTGGCGAGGGATGGCATAACTATCATCACGTCTTCCCCTGGGACTACAAGACGGCCGAGCTTGGCCAGTACTCGCTAAACTTCACCACCGCCTTCATTGACTTCTTCGCCAAGGTCGGCTGGGCTTATGACTTGAAGACCGTGTCCACGGATATCATCAAGAAGCGTGTGAAGCGCACCGGCGACGGCACCCACGCCACGTGGGGATGGGGCGATGCGGATCAGCCGAAGGAGGAGATCGAGGATGCTGTGATTACACACAAAAAGAGCGAATAAGCGCAGGCTGGCAGAGTTGAGAGCCTAAATATGGGAGGGTTTTAGCAGAAAATCAATCAAATCCAAAAATAAAACAATGAAACATAATTTTCCATTTTGCACATTGTCCGCGCGAAACCAATTATTGTCCTAAAGCAGTGAAGCAACCCATTTAATTAATTCTAAGATAAAACGTTAATGAATGATAACTGTTTGTTGTATCTCGAAAACTTTATACCGTCTGTGTTAAGCCAGCTCTGGAAATGTTTTTATTTCGCTCTGGAATTGCTTTTTAAGCGA
Source organism: Drosophila orosa (assembly GCA_018904745.1). Lineage (NCBI taxonomy): Eukaryota > Metazoa > Arthropoda > Insecta > Diptera > Drosophilidae > Drosophila > Drosophila orosa. The sequence goes on from JAEIIH010011712.1 coordinate 15,119, forward strand.
GACGCCAACTAACTTTGTATTTATACATGCATATAATTGCTAAAAACCTGTAAATTGATGTACAATAGCAACGCAAATTGGAGCTTTTCATTCACTGTTATCTCGATGTCACATTTTGGAATCAATGAGAAATTTTCAGTTATTAAAATAACAACTTGAATAAGCAAAGGGGAATTTTCCGTTACAAAGAAGAATACATACCTGCAAATGAAAGATTTTAGTATTTAGCGTAAGCCAAAAACAAAGAATAATCAAGAAACTACTAATATATATATATACATATATTATAAAATAAACGATTAACGATTAACGATCAATGTTATAATTTATAACACACGGCACTATCACCTGTACACACACACATATGATATTTCTTTGAACGTTATCAAATAAAATGGGAAATCGCCAATGGGTAACAGATCCCAGTCGGCCTTTCCACAACCTGAAAGCCCTTGTCAGTGCCTCATACTATATTTTATCATACTCAAACCCAAACTCGAACAGTCGGGTTACAGTAGCAGAAATACTTTGAAAAATTACCTTTTTCCAAAAACGTATCTGTGATATCAACACTATTCTCTATTAAGTGAAAGGCATTTCAATAATTTCTTTAAAAACTCGCAAGTTCGGTGATAGAAATGACAATATTGTATTAAATTATAGAAACAAGTATCGGTTACGCGACACAATCTAAACAATGGAGACGAAAAAAGTTAGCAGACATGTTATCAATGCCATAACTTACCTGCAAGCGTCAAAGACCGATTTCGTGCATATTGAGGAGATACAGGATCGGGTCAGGCGAACCTTGCGCCATACCCAGCCAGTTAGTAACTTGGAGTATAAAGTTAAAGATATGTTAAGACAACAGACGGAGTTTGGCATTGTAATACGCTCCGGATCATCGATGTACGCAATAGCTCGCTCCTTATATGGAATCATTCAAGATGAGGTAAGAAGCTGGTAGCTATTAAAAGCGTAAGAAACCAGCTTTTTCTTACATTTTTTTTTTGTAAAATGTTTCCTTTATTTAGACTTTTGAGCAAAGTGACGACTCCCTAACTGCAGACGAAATAGTAGAAGTGCGTAAACTGCTTAGCAGGGTCAAAAAGCCCGTGGACACTGCCAAAGCACCTAGGACCTCATTTAAGAAAAAGATCCAGAATATGTTTGTCAGGGCTAAGAACCCCACCGCAAGCAGCACTCCAATCATATGCGACCAGTGCAGTGTGAACATAGAAAATTTTGATATACCAAAAAAGGTAAACAGACATGTTTTCAAAGCCATGAAACATTTGTCTGAGCAAGAAGACTGCAAATTTATCCCCCTGGACAAGATTAAAATGGAAGTGAAGTGCAGCATGAAGAATCTCAATCCTGTTAAGGACTTGGAAACGGCCATTGAACGTTCGCTCACAAATTTAAGCAGTATTAAAGTTTTTTCAGAGCGCTTGGGATGTTATAGGCTTAATCGGGTGCCATCACTTGATCCCGTCTCATCGTTTACAATCTTTGGCAAAGTTTCGAAAACTTTCTTTCCTGAAGCGCCAAAAGATGAGCCAATATCGAATAATTCACATGTTTCGATAGATGTACATGCTTCGCAAGATACACATACTTCTTCTACCAACCTTGGAGGAGAACTTGCAATGGATCTAAATATCAGGCCAGTTGAAGACGTCTTTGGGACTGCACCTAGTGTCGGAAATGATTCTTCGACAGAACTCGGTGTTGGTTCTTTCAATGCGTCTCTGGTGGCCATAGAATTGCAATGTCAGGAAACTCAAACTGCTGATGAATCGCCAAATATTTCACATATGAATAGCAATGAATTGCTTCTGGATGAGCTTAGGCCAGAGGAAACTACCTCCAAGAACCTTGCCGAAGCTGTTTCTTCGATAGAACTCGGTGTCGGTTCTTCCCATGCCCCTCTGGTGGACTCAGAACGTGTTTTCCAGGATAATGCATCGCAAAAAATGGGTCCTCTATCTATAAATATAGAAGCTTCTGAAGAAGTCTGCGGAGAGAAGACCATTCTTGAAAATGCTTATTCTATTAAGCTCGGTAGCAGTTCTTTCCAAGTGTCTCTAGTGTCCTCCGAAAATAATATACAAGCTGCTGATGAATCGGAAAATATTTCATATATGAATGCAAGTGAATTGTCTTTGGATGAGCCAATGCAAGAGAAATCTTCCACTTGTGGAAGAGAGGAGCCGAATGTCGAAAATGTTTCTTCGATAGAGCTCGGTGGCGGTCCTTGCCATGCTCTTCTAGGCTCAGAATCAATCTCTCAATGTGCTGATGAAAACTCCTCAACCCAGGAAACGTATAATTCCCAAGCCGATTGTGAGATGGTTTCAGAAGCAATTTCGCAAGATTTAGGAGTTTCCTTTTCTCCTGAATGGCTGGAAATTATTTCAAATGAGCCTTCAACTTTATTCCTTCGGCCAGGTGACGCCGAAGCTGAAAAATCATCATCAAGACATTAAGGAGAGCCCCGACAAAAAGTAACTTTCATCCATAAACAAATTTTCCGTTGTATTTCTATCAGTTTTTAAAAATTATTAAAATGAATCGAATAATTCCGCTACTTTCGATATATCGATAGTCAGCTGTCGTGAGTGCTATCTGAAATCTGTGTGTTTTCTCTCATTTTATTTCTCAGTACTCTCACAACAAAAGTCCAACGACTTATGGCTTCGTTTTGTGACCGTTAAGAGGGGTTCTTTACTAATATTAACACTTTTAAAACGCCGTTTTTATTCCCCGCGCGTTGGATGTCTTATCGATAGTTTACATCACGTAATTGGTTTTATAATTTACTTTTTTGGAGCAAGTAATATATCATTTAGTATTTGCTAAAGAATATTCAACTGTCGGTGTTGGGTTTCCGAACATCGCCTTGCTTGCCTTACTCTTTTACTGGTGCGCCGCTCCAACGGCTTTTCCATTCAACTCTCAACGGTCGACGCGTAAACATTGCATTTAACTTTCGTGCTCTGTGTTTTCGTTTGAGTTTTTGCGTGTTTTTATTTATAACCCATCTATCTGTTTGAGTTATTGTGTTTGCGCTGTGATAAATAGATGCAGCGCTATCTGCATTCTACCGTTTGCCGCGTTCTGTTCGTCAATTAAGAGAGCCAGCTGAGTTCACGCCCTCTCGGCTGCTCTTCCTCCACGCCGTCCCCCCGCTGCTCAACCGCCGAATGCAAATGCAGTGAGCGCGCGCGGCAAGTTAATTAACTTCGATTTGATTGCATTAAACTCGCGGCGGGCAGGAGTCACGTCACAGCATCAGGATGGATATCAAATTCCTGATGATTCTCATCCTGGGCTTCGGCTTCATGTTCGTCTTCACGGCATTCCAGACCATGTGTAACATTGAGGTAAGCTGTGTGAGTGTGAGTGAGTGCGTGGGTGTGCGCTCTCTTCGTATGTGTGTGTGTATGTATGCGTGGGCGTTGGAGAACATCCTTGCCATTGGAATGCCGTCCTTGTCCTTGCCAATAGACATCGCAGTGTGCCCTTCGACCCAACCACCCAACCCCGTTTACACACACGTCACAGGATGTGGCGACGTTTGGTGCCGCCACTCAGGCAAGCCAAACGTAATAGCCCCCCGATTTGTGGCGGTGTAGAGTGTTGGTTTACAGTGTTCCGATTTAATGTACAGCTCAAAGGTCACGTTAAGGGGCGGATGCAGACATATGCATAGACTTTTAAATTTATATATCTTTACAAACGTGTCCTTTGGGCATTTTTCTACTCCTGACCTTTGGGTAATCAATTCCTTTTAAAGCCCTTATTTCACACAATTTCCTTCTCTGAAAACCATAGACAAATACTACTTTAAAATCCCATAGTTGTCACAATTCTCGCTCTGAATTTGTTCCCTCTGGCCACAACGTCCCACAATTGATAAGAAAAAGGCACACAGAGAGCTTTTAGAAGCGTATCATCTGTCACAGAACACTTATCGTTATTATTATTATGCAAATAGATGAGATGAAGCCACATAGAGCCACAAAAGTTGACCTTAATAAAGGGAATTGGACTCCCCGATATTCCATACAATTAGCCCTCCATAAATAATGTCAGGCCTCTGAGTTCACCCCATAAAGTCAGAAACCCATAGAAGGTTAAGGTTCATTGAATTGCAGAAGAACTTTATTGCTTTGGCGGCAGAATTCTTTTATATTTTTTATAATAATAACGAAATTTCAACTTAAATATCATCTTGTTTTTTCTGTGATAAAGTTGCATCCGGCCTTGGCTAGTAAATAACTATAAACATTCTTGATTTGGTTTTAAAAAACACATTTATACGTAGTTATTCAGATCTTTAACTATAAACAGTCTTGGTTTATCTTAAATAACATTTATACGCATGTATTTGGATCTGTGCTTCCTGTGATACATTCTAAAAGTTAATATATTCACAATACTGATAATGTTTCCAGTTAAACAAGCCGAAATCTATTTCCATCCCCATGATATGCCCATTCATAAGCACATTAGACGACACTTATCAATCTTTCCTAATAATCAAGTGACAGCGATTGGCTAATTAATGTTTGCAAATAATTACAATGCCGTACTGCTAGTATCATTCTTGTGTGGGTTGTGGATTTATGGGTAATCATAGGGGCATAGATAACTCCATTCACTTGTTGCATTATAACGGCTTATTTCGTTGATTATTTATTGTGAGTAATAAAAGCCGTAAGATCAAGGCCACGCCAGGCAAAAATAAAACCAGAAAACAGACCCACCTACCTGTGCATATATAGTATACAATGTATATCCGATACGCACACAGATCGTGAGAGTGGATTAATTAAGCAACTGGATTGTCTGGTAGTTCTTTTTCACCTTTATCTCTTCTGGTTACGTATGCGAGGCACTTTTTGTTATGAGCGAGAAACTCGAAACTCAAACCGGCCACCAGCAAATACTACATACGTCTTTGTCATTGTTTTGCATAAAAAGCACATTTTGAAAAGCATTTTGTTATGGTTCAATGCACTGTATAAGGTACCTTCTCTGATAAATACCGCAAAAATTTTGTGCGGATCGAGTGAAGCTTTGTAATTGTTCGCTTAGCTACTTATTATTTTTGTTGTGATTCAGTTTTTTTTGGTTTGCTTTGTTGATTTTATTGTGGCCTTTCAGCTTTGCCAGCCGACTCATGCGCAATATTTTGGTTTTGTTTTTGTTCAAGCCTCTGCCCTCTACACGTTGAAGATATATTATAATATACAAGAAGAGAATTTATTTTTGATTTATAATTATAAGTTTAATAGTAAAAGAAATCAAAGAACTATCTATTTAATGGAATATCTATAATAAAACTCCGCTTAATATGTTCCTAAAGTTGAAAAGACTTAAAAAATTCTGTTTTATCTTCCCCCAAAAGTCTGAAAAGATTTTTACTTATAGAGTAACTAAGATGGACGTTAGTTTTCTTTCTGTGCACTTGGTGTTTCTCCTTATAAACGATTTAGTACGGCCGTCGCAGCAACAAAAGCAAAAGTGACTTGGAATTCCAAGCAGGGCGTGCTTTGGCGTAGTTAGCCAAACTTATAGACCGGGCAATATCGAGCAACCAACCGATCGATCGATCGGCGAGTCTTGGCCTATTAGACAGCAATTTTTAAAGCGTGGGCCTTGGCTCATATGGCGCAATTTGACGCTGGGAAGTGGCAGGGAACACAGAACGCTTTCCGGCTGATTGCGCAATCGAAATCAAATGCTTTTCAGCAAAACGCGTCAACGCCAGCAGCTCTTTCAATGTCATTGCAATTGCAAGTTCGCTGCCGCCGCACACACAACCCGCCATTCGTACCAACCCAAGGCCACCTCGGCCAGGTTGACCAACATATGTACAATCTAACGTACATAGGCACACATCAATTTGGCCAAGACGCCAGAGAGCAGCATAGTGAGCATACTCTCAGTAACATACAAACATATAACAAAACAGCCGCTAGGCGCCTCTGCTTGCACAACAGAAAACAAAAAACGAAACTGAAACCGAAACCAAAAACAAAAAGTGGGTGTGCGCCGACGAGCCCACCACTCACTCACTTCTCACTGCTCACTGCTAACTGCTAACTGCTAACTGCTCACTGCTCCTGCCCCCCAACCGGACCCACTTGCTGCACTAGCTCGGCTCGTGTGCAGCTATTTCTAGGGGAAAGAGTAGAAAAAGCAAGTCTAGCTGGGAAGCACCGTAAGTGCAAACACCCTTTGGGTTAACACCCTTTAAGGCGGACTGAAAATGATTATAATACTGATTTATTATATTAAGGCGGAAACAAACTGATTTATTATAATAAATAATTATTTGTTAAATTGTGTGGCACAAAGATTATAAACTGGAAAATGCAATTACAAATTGTGGTTGCATATATTTCTTTAGTAAGAAGTTTATTAATTTCTTTAGTAAGAAGTTAATGCATTAGTTAATGTCTTTAGTAAGAAGTTAATTAATTAATTAACTTGCCTTAGTAAGATGTTAATTAGTTTATTAATTTCTTTAGTAAGAAGTTAATAAATTCATTAATTTTTATAGATGATTATTTGAGATCTCTGAATGTCGTACCTACACGTACATATGTCCTTAAAAGTATAGGTAAAAGGCTTAAAGAATTTCGTGAATACCTAAACTCGTACTTTAGTTTATTTGCTAATTTGCTTGTACATTGCAGGCAAAGCGTGAAAGAAAAAGATGCAATAATAATCTTGTTGAAAAAGGAAGCCGTTGAAAATGAAGCGATCTCAAGAATCTTAAAATGTGCTCTCTTATTTAGACCGAGCAAAATTGTAAACTGTTCTCTGGCTTCCCTTTTTAATTGAGTCAAGGGCAACCAAACTTTGCTGAATTTCTATTAAAATGAAAAAAATAGCTTATGGGAATACTGTTTAAGTGGATTTTGAATATCCTCAGCTCAAAAAAAGTTATATATCTTGTTTTAAAATTACTTTTTTACGTTATCTAAACCTAGTTATCCATCCTTTTGTTGTTTGGATAACATAATAACAAGATGATTATAAAGATTTCAAACCATATTAAATAATACCTAATTAAATAATTAATTTATTAATTAAATAATTAAAACGCTTAAAATATGGAACCATTGAAGGATCATTTTAAAGTCAATCCTCCGCGTTTGAAGACGAACCAGGTTTATGGTTTTATCAAGATTGTTAAGTCAAATTCAATCTTACTATCCGAAATTATTGCCTCCAAATATATGGGAACATCAGCAAAATATCCATACGAAATGAGCTTTATAGAAAGAATCTGTTTCTCTTTAATATTAAGATATAACATTTAAGGTCAGATGATTTCGGCGAAATGAGCTGCGAAATGAAGCGAAAACTATTTGATTTTGGCGAGGTTATGGACTTCAAAAGAACTCCCGTTGATGCCTAAAGACGATGAATATAAATCAAAGGATCATGATGATTGTTTACCCAGAAACTAGACCCATAAACTCAACTTGCTTATGATTCCTTTAAATGCAAACTTGATGCAAAAGTCGCCATGCCCTCTCTTACAATAAACATTCAAACTCGTTTTGAGCATTTTTTAAGTTTTTTCGTGAGTTGTTGTGCCAGTTTCTTTTGCGTAATAAATAAACAACTTAAGCAGGCGATCAATTTAATAAGTTGTTGGGTGCATTCTCCTGCAATTCCGCGTATTCGCACACGACTTTCTTTATTGCATTCGAAGTCGGCTTTCTTTCGGCATTTGTTTGCACAAAACTTGACCCAATTCCCTTTGGGGTTAGGCCGTCGTCCCTCAATCGAATAATAACAAGATCATTCATTGAGCCCCATTGAAGCTGATAAGGTATGATTGCACTTGAAACGATTTCTTATCACAGTCGTTTTTTACAGTCGTCTATAACATTTTGGTTTTTATGCTGGAATTATACAGCAGTCATAAATACCACTATTAAATGGCATTTCAGAAGTACCTATGAAATTGAGAGCAGTTTAGAATATTTGAGTAAATCCCCAAAGCTTAAATAACAACTAATTTCCGTAGATAGTTAGGTTTTTTAGTTCCTGTACGCCCCATTCAGGCACAAGGTTATAACAACCAGTTCCGCTTTTCTCATATAGCTTGCTTTTTAAAGTTCCCGAACAAAAGTCTATATAGAGAGTGACACCCGTTAATTACTGATAATGCAACTCTCGAGTTGGACTATAAAATGGGCACGAGGACCATCAACAGATTCGCGCCAACGCCACTTAATTGATGCAAATGGAATCCGAAATCGTGTCAGAGTCAGAATTTAGCTGCGAGATAACGATATTATATTATTCGCCGGCCGCTTACTGAGATGCGTCCTTTGGAATGGAAAATTTTAGAACTCGGCCGCAAACGTGTTTCTCATGTGTGTATGTGCAGCTAGCTTGTAATTTTCCATTCATTGATCAGACACAAGAATTGCAATGTTGCACTTGAATCTGGTTGCAGACATGATGCCAAGGTGTGCCCGTGCCGCCTAGTCTCCGAGAATTGTATTTATAACAGCTGCGGTGCATTGAAAGTATTTATGATAGGTTTAATTTAAAATAAAAAGCGGATACTGGATAAAGAACCCAACTTACCAATTATTTATGATGTATTTAAATTAAATAAAATGTATAGCGGTTACAGGATAAAGAACCCAGTTTACTAAGGATATATTAAGTCCTTT